>JAJONR010000613.1:0-151010 GCA_029582245.1 Solanum etuberosum | reverse complement strand
ATATATATATATATATATATATATATATATATATATATATATATATATATGTATAAATCATGCTCATATGTTCTAAAGAAAACATAACTCCTCCTCAATTTGAGATAATTACTCAAAGGATTTCTCTTAAAAGAGATGATACTCAAACTGCTAATAAGCTCATTTAGAAATTAGTGTTTCTCTCATTTTAGATGTAAAAGTGTTACATACTTGGGAATACTTAGTCCCCTCGTACTTATTTTGAAAAATAAACTCAACTTTTCTCATCCTCATACTAATTTACTCAAGTCTTAAAATAAGTTATAAATAATTGTAGAAGACTTCTAAAAAGGACTCAAAAGACTTACTCAAACTTATTCTTAATCTTTACTTGAATTTGAAATGTGAATTCAAAAGTTATGATTTGGATATATAGGATCTCTCAATGATTTGATGAAGTTTGGATAATTGATAAAAAGAAATGAGCGAAGGCACAAATTTGGGAACACTGGCGTGACACAGAGAGGGGTTATTATTTTGGTCGCGAAATAAATTTTGGGACAGTGGACTCTGTATCCCCTCCGCGACGTGGAGAGGGGTAATTATCTGATGGCTACATTTTTACAATGCCTCCGCGACGCGGACCTTGGCGGAAATTTTATTCGATCGTTTCTTCCTCTCCCAAACTCAATTCAACTAATACCCACTTCAATTCCATGGTCCAATTTAACAAAATTTCACAAAACCAAAACGTTTTCAATGAAACCCACACAAAACCAAATCAAGAGACCGAACTACTTCACAAAAAAAACCTCACCTTAAGGATTTCAAAGACCTCAATTATCAATTGAACTCAAGAACTTCTCAAGAACTCAATAGTCAACTTCAAGAATGAATTCATGGATAAAGGTTTACATGATTGGTGTGAGGGCGAACAAACCCAAAACTATAAAAGCTTACATACATTGAAAGAACTAAGTTCATGGCGATTTCCTTGAAATCTTGAAGAACTTCTTGAAACTCCTCTTGAACTTTTCTCTAGATTTCTTGAACGTTTTAAAATGAATCCCAATTGACTTGATCTTATTAGACACCTTAACTTAGGTGGGCGAAACATTTTCGACTAATGAGGTAAGGAAAAGACTAAAATACCCCTACTTAAAATGGATGAATTTCCTTAATTATATATGTTGTACTCAAACACTCATATCTCCTTCATCTAAACTCCAATTTTACAAACTAACTTGCATTAGAAAGAGGACTCAACGACCTTCGATTTTATATCTCATGGGCCACCTAAGGCCTCATTTTTTTTCATTAAGATTAAGACATCTGAATCTGAATGCACATCTGAATGATTAAGATGTTGTCTCTAGATCTGAACACTGAATAATTAAGATCGTTTGTTTTCCAATATCTGAATGTACATGATTTATATTATTTTGAACAATAAAAATAATTTTTTTGAAAAAATTAAATCAACTTTCAACTTTTTCACATTATTTTTGGCACATTACACTATGAAGTCAACATTTTCCATTGCTATAGCATTCCACATTCATCAAAAAATTGATCTTTCAAATCTCCATAAAAATCAATTTTTAGCTCCAAAACTCAAATTCCAAAGAAGAGAAAGAAGAAGAAAAATTCAATTTTTATACCACTTCTTTTTTGAAATTCCCAAAATTCACCTGTTGGCGTATTTAGGCTATCGAAGAACCCACAAGCTTTGTCCACGTATGGTAGCATCTAGAGAAGTAATTATCGATGCATTTTAAGAAAAAGTTCAAGCTCTTCTAAATTTTGTTCATGATTGTTTCCATGAAATGATTAATAGTTAATATCCTCAACTCAACGATTTAGTATTTTCGTCAATAGATTCAGTTATATATTTTTTTTGGGTCACTGGTGGTATAGTTATTTGTAAGAAGAAAGAGTTAGCAAGCAAGATATAAATAAAATGAAAGTGCAGGTTAGTAATTGTGTAATGGGTGTGGTGAGTTTGCAGGAAGAGTGGAAAAGGAGAGAAATAAATTAGAATTTAATATTCAAGAAAATGAAGAGCACTAAACAGAGATCTGAACAATTTTCAGACTCTATACTAGGTCTGACTAGGTCAGAGGCTTTCAGAGGAATTAAGTGGTTAGATCTGAATCAAAACAAATGCACTTAATGGACTGAAGTCTGAATAATTCAGATTCAGACCTTTATTAAGTGCAAACAAATGAGGCCTAAATCATCATGTGCTTAAAGTTATGGTCGTTTGAAATTGACTCAAAATTTAAGAATAACTTGCACAAATCTCAAATTGGCTATTTCTAATTTAGTTCTTTCTAAAGTTAGCTCTTTCTAAGACTGAGGTGTTACATATATTTCATAAAATTACGTTCTTGTAAATTTGAAATGAGGATTGTGAACTGTTTGTTTAACTACAGTTATTTAGTTGGTGGTATTTATTAAATAATTAAATTTTAGTTTATTGTAAATGGGCCAAGTCTGAAACCTATTTAACACCCTATGTCACTTGGCCCATAGGTAGAAATAAAATTAGTGGAATTCAATAATTTTGGTTCATAATTAATTTAGATGAGAAAAAGAAATTTGGGTAAGAAGACGATTACCAGTGCGACAACTACAGAGAGCAGCACTGAGTCCCTCAGGTTTGGTTCTACGAATTAAATAGTATATCAATAGTAATATGGAGATGAAAAGCCATTTGACTATAAGGACCAATTGTGGGTTGTGGGTTTTATGTCATCAAGTTGGAAAACTGGTAAATTGTTAATATTATTAAAATATGATTGAAACTTTATTGTTATTCCACTTGGGTTCTTGGAAATTATAGGATCATGCCCAACTATAGGATAATGATTTCAATGGTTAGGGGTAACGATTTATATATATATATATATATACGATGGAATGTTACAATCTAGGTTTAGTTTGTTTATAAGTTCTCCTAATTACAATTCTTGATATAGTTTTATTCTTTACAAACTTTTTCTTTACTAGTTGGAATTTTTTTTATGATATCATATTATAAATTAAGTCTTTATATATTGAGATAAGTAACTAAATATCATTATAGATATATGATATTGGAGGAGTTGAGATCTAACCTTATGCTTAAAATTTATGAAATATGAAACTTGATATATTAGTTGGTATCATGATTTAGAAAATTAACTATAGATTTTAGTGAGTTTTTGAGTAAAAGCTAAATATATAGTAATATATTGTATACTTGATAGGTTACAAACGTTCTGAGACAATGAGGAGAGGAAAATCATTTGAAAATTAGCTTGCTTGACTTCGGTTCTTCGGTTGAGGTAGGTTATGATTTATTCTATGTGATAGAGAGACTTTCAATAGTGATTGATAGTCATTGAGTAATATTGTGAAGTTTTCTATGTACTAAATTGTTGTGGCTTGGATGAGTTATATGTTGTTCTGATTGGTCAGTAATCCCAAGACCGTGAAACCACAATCTTTAACTTGGTCTATCAAAGTGATGCCTTGAATAAAGAAGGCTTGATGAAATATTTTTAATGAAGGTAAAAGTGATGATAACGAATGATCAATTAACTATATATTTGGATCAGGTGCAACGATCCGGCATGATATATATTGGATCGGGTTTCACGTTCTGACACAGTAACATTAAGTGAAAATATATTAAATTAACTTAATGTACTCAATCTCAAAGAACAAATTTACCGAAAGATCATGGTTTGGAGGCGTGACACTTCATGTGTGTTCCTGATATTGTGACTGATAACGTACAGTGTTGTTGTCACTTGTTCATATTGTTTATTGCTTTCCACCAGCTACGTGCTATAGTTGATTTTATAAAAAAAATTTATGCTTATTAGTTTCTATTTTGAGTCGCCCGATGATATCTACTAAGTACATGTTTCCTTGTACTTACCCCTACTTGTATTTTCTTCATTTTTCTTTTGTGGAGTGCAACTAGTGTACCAGCGACTTCAACTAGCCCTTAGGTCTAGCTAGTCTCTTGCATATCATGTTTCAGGGTGAGCTATTCATTCTCGCCCGTGTTGTATTCTCTCGTTGATATCATGGTGTCCTTAGTTTTCAGACACAAACTAATTTATTTATTTGGTGTCTTAATATTCTTAGACCTAGTATTTGGGGTTTAGATGTCCTTGATGTGATGACTTTCAGGTTTTGGGAAACGATATTTAATAGACGTTAGTAAAATTATGTTTCTTACATTAATAAGATTTAAGCTTCTGCATTATGATTTGTATTTCATAAGTTAAACAATTAATATATGTCGGGGGTTTGGATTAATTAGTTCACCCACCTAGGAGGTTAGTGCCACTCATGATTCATTTTGGGTCGTGACAAACTTGGTATCAAAGCTTTAGGTTCGGCAATCTCCTCACATAAGGACATGTCTAGTAGAGAGGCTATATGTAAGACATCAAATTTAAAAAGGGAGAAAATTTTAGTTTTTTTCACTGACCTGGTGCCAGTACAGACAAAATAACCCACGACGCGTAGGTGGGACAACGTTCCGTCGGTGGTGACACGGGTGGAAAGCTAGAATTTTCTAAAATTTTCAAGTTCCAGTACTTTTTCAACGATTCACCAGGACGGTCCGTCATTCAATGCACGGAACATAGATATGTTTTATAGGTGAATCCCAGACTTAGAGATATTTTGAGGTCAAGAGATTGAACCTACGGTTGTGGTCCACGGTCCGTCGATGGAACTACGGGCTGAAGTGTGGTGCATCGTTGGAGGTCCATATTTAGTGGTCTATGATCTCAACCACGACCAACAAGGATGGTCCGTGGTTTGAACAACGGACCGTAGGTCAGGTCGTGGGTGAGGTCGGATGTTATTTTCCTTATGGGCTTTTGGGTCTTTTCCTAATTATTCTAGCCTAATACTATCTCGTTTTACCCTTCATCGAAGGTCCTATATAAGTGTTTTTACCCCCAAATTTCTTCAATAGAAATAATTCTCTCATATTCCTAAAAGAAGAAAAATTCTTCCTCTCCAAAATATTTCTCTCTCTAGAAAGCTTGAAGAAGAAGGGGTCAACCTAGGGTTTAAAGTCAAGTCTCAAATTCCACCACTGAAGGCCAGGTTTTTGCATTGAGGTATGATAATCTTCATCCATGGAGCCCTTTCCTCCATGGAGTTCCTAAATTCCCAATTGAGATAGGGTTTTCTTATATGTCACGAGTTCCTTTAGATATTGATATAATTGATTGTTTTATGAAATGTTATGCATGAATTGATAAAATTCTATGATTTTATGATTAATCCCCATGAACCCATGCTCAACCCATGTTTTCGAGATTTTAATGATTGAAAGTGGATTTTGAACTATGAAAGAGGCTTTTATGATTATATGCATGTTCTTATGAAATGGATGAAAATGTTTTAAGGATGCTTTGAGAGTTAAGTATCAATATGAATATTGTTGTGTTGTGAAAGGATTTCGCATATACACTTGAAAGCATGAATGTGAAAGGTTTTCTCACATAAAGGATTCTAAGGTTCAAAAGGTCTTCTTACCTAAAATGAATCAAAGATAAGGAGCTATTCTAATAATGAGGCAAGCAGCAATTACCCATTACCTCCAATGCTAAGATAAGTGGCAATTACCCATGTCTCATGAATGCTAAGAAAAGTTAAGAATAATGAATGTTCCGTGGGAGTTATGCTTAGCACCGAGTGGAAAAGTTGCGATTACCCATGTCCCATAAACTATCTTCCAACATAGGATTATCTAGATAGATATTAAATAGTGGATCCACGTAAGCTAAAAGTTCATGATTATACCTTGGAAAATAGGACACCTCTTTTCGGTGTGGGGTAGACATCAAATTCCATGTTGATAGAGCATATAGTCTTCCATGTTGGTTAAAGGTAATTCTCCCACATTAATGAATCAAGGCTACTTCATAAGTATCTCGCATGTAATTTAAGATGATGTCTACTTGCATTGACAATATTTTACAACTTATGTTTGCTAATTCTTTTATATCATGTTTTATCTTGGTCATTGCATATTACGAAAATGTACCTTTATCATGATTTTTACAGTTTATGCATCACTATAATACATGTTACATATTAGTACTAACGTACACTCTTGCCCTCATTTCTTATAAAAATATAGGGTCCGACGCTCCAGACTCAGACTTCCGTTTCTAAGGATCTAGAAGTTGAAGTTGGAAGATTGATGAATCCTCATACGTTCAAGGACTGAGCCATTATTTCATTTTGTCATTTCATTTAAGTTTTAGACTTGATGTACGGGTTACGTCCCATTTTCTTATTATATATTAGGTGGCTTGATACTTTGTCAGATTCCGCTTCACTTTATAAAACTCTATGTTTTGAAATGATCTTTTAAATCTCTTTATTTCTATTATCTATTCTATGTATTCTAAGTGGCTTGTATGAGGCCTCTCGGGGTCTTATATGCCATGTTACACCTAGGGTCTATCTTGGGTCGTGACAAATATTGTAATCAGAGCACAAGATTTTGAAGGTCCTAGGAAGTCTCATAAGCCACGTCGAATAGAGTCTTGTTCATGAGTGTGAAGCACACCACATTTATGAATGAGTGGCTATAAGATCTTTAGGAAACTCCACTTCTTTTATTACTCAAAAGTCATGCGATAGAGTTTAAGTCTATCATGTCTCTCTCCTAATCCTTATACGTTGCTCTATAGGATATGGAAACTCGAAGGGCATATGCTAGAAGGAATGCGAGAGAGAATTTGGAAAAAGAGGCTCCTCCTCAAGCTTATCAACTTTCGGTCGACCCTTTTTGCCGAGGAAGTTACTAATGTGGAGTTTAGGGCTGCTTTTCAAGTGTTGGCTCAAGCAATGACGGCTCTATCCAATAGGGAGGTTGCAGTCCTCGTGATCCCTAATGTGGGTACGGTGGCAACTAGATTGAGAGACTTCACTAGAATAAATCCTCCAGTGTTTTATGGGTCTGAGGTGTTGGAAGATCCTTAAGAGTTCATTGATGATGTATATAAGGTGTTGATGATCATGGGTGTAACGCTGGTGGAAAAGGTGGAATTGGCCGCTTACAATCTTAAGGGTGTTGCTCAAGTTTGCTTCAATCATATCGATTAGCAAAAGTCCAACGTTGCTTTCCTTGATAGGTTTTTTCCCCTTGAGATGAGGGAGGCAAAGGTGCTAGAATTCATCAACCTTCATCAAGGAAGCATGAGTGTGAAGGAATATGCTTTGAAGTTCACAGAATTGTCTCGATATGCTCTTATTATAGTTTTGGGTGTGTCTGAGATGGTTGTTAAGGAATGTCGTACCGCTATTCTTATCAATGATATAGACATTTGTCACCTCATGGTTCATGCTCAACAAATTGAAGAGGAGAAACTTATGGAAAGGTCTAGGGAGTCAAAGAAGGTAAAAGCCGGTAGTGGTAACTACTCACATTCAAGGTCCGATGGGCATGGTCATTCTATGTTCGACAATGGTTTTCCAGTCAAGGTTCCTCCAATGCTCCTCCTAAGTTCAACAATGATTGGGTGTCTAACTTCAAGGAGGGAATGGTTGTGGATCTTCATTATCAACTTGTACTAAGTGTGGAAAGACGCATGAGTGTAGGTGTTTAGAGGTTTCCAAAGCTTGCTTTGGTTGTGGTAAGATGGACCACAAGATAAGAGATTGTCCTTCAGTTGCTTAAAATGATGGAGGTTATCATCGAAGGGCTGGACCTAATCCTCCATCCGGTCCTAGTGGAAGTCAGAGGCAAAATAGATTCTATACACTTCAGACTCTTCATGAGAAATAGGGTTCTCCCGATGAGGTCACCGGTATGTTGTATGTCTTTCAACTCGATGTGTATGCTTTACTTGACCCCGTTTCTACCTTGTATTTTATGACGCCATATGTGGCTATGAAATTCGATATTCTTCCAGATGTTTTGTTAGATCCTTTTTCTGTCTCTACTCCTGCTGGTGATTCTATTAGGGCTAAGAGGATCTATAGAAAGTGTCCCATCTCCTTATCCCATAGAGTCACTCATGTTGATCTTGTAGAGCATATGCTAGATTTTGATGTTATTCTTGGTATGGATTGGATGCATTAATGTTATGCTTCTATTGATTGTAGAACCCATGTAGTCAAGTTTCAATTTCCGAATGAATCCATCCTTGAGTGGAAAGGGGGAAGTTCGATGCCTAAGAGTCAGTTTGTCTCTTGTCTTAAAGCTAGAAGGATGATTTCTAAGGGTTGCATTTACCATCTAGTTAAAGTAAAGGATATGGGATTTCGAAACCCCAATTTTGAGTCGGTCCCCGTTGTTAATGAGTTTCCGAATGTTTTCCCTGATGATCTACCCGGTATTCCTCCCTAAAGGGAAATAGACTTCGGTATTGACTTTCTCCCAGATATGCAACCTATCTTTATTCCTATTTACTGAATGGCTCTGATAGAACTTAAGGAATTGAAGAAGCAATTGAAAGATTTGTTGGAAAAGAATTTTATCCAACGAAGTATCTCTTAATGGGGTGCTCCTGTTTTTTTTGTTAGAAAGAAAGATGGTTCACTTCGTATGTGTATTCATTATCGTTAGTTGAACAAGGTGACTATTAAGAATAAGTATCCTCTCCTAAGGATCGATGGTTTGTTTTTCCAACTACAAGGAGCGAGTTTGTAACACCCCGGATTCGAAAGAGGGAATACAACAACTTTTCAGGACTTACAAGTGCCATCCATGAGGGCCCAACCACGGGCCGTCGGTCGAACCACGAGCCGTAGTTAGGGCCGTGGAGAGGGCCACCTAAAGTTGTCCAGGCATGGACCATGGTGGGACCTACGGACCGTAGATGGGTCTACGCCCCGTGGTCCAGCAGTCGTAGGTCCTAAGGCTGAAAAGCAGTCTCTGACCACCGAACCACATCTGACCAGGACAGACCGTAGGTCCATCAACGGTCCATCGGTCAGGGGTCCGTAGGTCAGGAGCTGGCAGTTATTTTGGGGCACATGGGTCTTTTCCAATTTTAATTAAACTTGAAGTGGTGTGGTTTTACCCCAGTCTAGACCACCTATATAAGTATTTTTAACCCCCAAAATCCCCCATTCAAGTCATTCTCTCAAATCCTAAAAGAAAACCCAAACTCTCTCTCAAATATTCTCTCTCAAGAAGGTAGAAGAAGAAGGAAGAGATTGAAGCTAGGTCAATATCAAGTTTCCCAATATTCAAGCTTTTGTGGGCTTTGTGACTAACGTATGATATCTTTTCATCCATGGATTCCTTCCATCAATGGAGTTCCCTAGTTTTCCCCAATTATGAAGATGAAATCCTCAATTTGAGTTAGGGTTTCTTCCAATGTTGATCCAATTTAGTTGATAATGATTGTTTATCATTGAATTGATAGTAAATCATGTTTTTAGGATGAAATTACATGTACCCATGCCTAACCCATTTCTATAAAGATGAAAGTGGGTTTAAAGCCATGAAAGGGGAAATTGAGGATTTAGATATAATCTTCAAAGATTTATGAAATACATTGTAGAATGCTTGAGAGTAGAGCATATAGACATTAATTGAATTATATTAAAGTATACATGATGAATTATTATTATTAGTGCTTGGGATTGTGCCTATATGATGACATATGATTTTAATGGCTTTGAGAGTTAAGCATATAGAATGACTATGAGATATAGTGCTTTGAGAGTAAACTTATGTTATGAATTGTTTTCTATTTATGTAATTGTTGTGGAAGAGACAATTCCCACATGAATTGCTTATATTATGAATATGAAAGGATTTCTCACATTTAGTGATTCTAGGTTGAAAGGATTGCTCACCTAAAATGAATCTAGACTAAAGACTAAAATTGATGAGGCAAGAGGTGATCACCCATTACCTCTAGATGAGTAGGATATGAGGTGATTTCCCATATTCCTTAGAGAAGAGTAAGAGGCGACTACCCTTATTCCCTAATGTTGGACATGGATGCAAGTACCCATTATCCCTTAATGAAAAAATGTGGAGGCGAATACCCGCATTTTATAATGAAATGATGTGGAGGCGAATACTCGTATCATATGAAGATTGGGCATGGAGGCGAATACCTATGATCCCAATAAGATAGACATGGAGGCGAATACCTATGATCCCAATAAGATAGACATGGAGGAGAATACCCATGACCATTTAAGCAAGGAAAGAGGCGACTACCCATTAGCCTTTAAGTAAGGCAAGAGGCGACTACCCATGAGCCTTTATGAGAAGGAAAGGAGGTGATTTCCTCATGTCTATATAAGATAAGCTAAAGATGAGAATGATAGATGATGATCTTGTAGGACGGCCCAAGGTGGCCTACTATGATGAGTGAGGCTAGTGGAGGATTACCGATGTCTTGGTTAAGTATGCTTTGAGGTTACTTCAAAGAAGTATCGTAAGTGTGTTTAATATGAGATTTCCTTGTATGATGAATGCTTAGCTTGGATTTTTTCTAGAGTTGCCTTCCATGATATGTATGACTAGAGGTGGATGACCCAAGTCATGACTAAGGATAAGTTGAGGTCACATCATGAAGTGTTCCTCCTATGTTGAAAGTGCTCCTCTTATGTTGATATATTATGATGATTTATTTTATGCATTGATTATGCCTATGTCTATTATTATATAATCCTTATGTTTATGTTGAAGTTTATGTTGGCTATAATATTTAGTACATGTTTTTACTAACGCATACTCTTGCCTACATTTCATATCCAAATGTAGGGTCTGGCGATATTGACTTTCATCCCCGTGGTTAGGATCTTAGTATAGCAAGACTTGAAGTTTTGTGAGTCCTCATAGCATTCGAGGATGTGATCACCATTTCTCTTATGTTCTTTCATTTTATGTTTTGAACACTATTGTATGGGCTGTGTCCCAAAGATATTCATATTTTAGATGGTTTGAGACAAAGTGTATTAGACTTCCGCTTCGATTTATAAAGACTTTGATTGTATTGAAAATATTTTAAATTTCCGCTAAATTATACTACTTGATGTTATGATATGCTAAGTGGCTTGTATGAGGCCTCTCGGGGTCTTATACGCCTTTTTACATCTAGGGTGTATCCCTGGGTCGTGACAGAGTTACTTCTCTAAGATTGACCTTCGGTCGGGCTATCACCTATTGTGGGTGAAGGAAGATGACATTCCAAAGACAGCTTTTCGTACTCGGTATGGTCATTATGAGTTCTTGGTGATGTCGTTTGGTTTGACCAATTCTCCAGCCACATTTATGGATTGGATGAATAGGGTGTTTAGACAATACCTTGACATATTTCATATTGAGTTCATTGATGATATATTGATCTACTCAAGGAGTGAAGGCAAGCATACAAATCATTTGAGGATTGTGTTGCAAGTCCTCAAGAACCAACAACTCTTTGCAAAGTTCAGTAATTGTGAGTTTTGGTTAAGGTCCGTGGCTTTTCTTGGTCATATTGAGTCTGGTAAGGGTATTGAGGTAGATCCTAAGAAGACGGATGCGGTTAAGAGTTGGCCTAGACCTTTATCCCCTTTGTATATTAGAAGTTTCTTGGGTTTAGCCGGTTACTATAGAAGGTTTGTTGAAGGATTTTTATTGATTGCTTCTTCATTGACGACATTGACCCAATATGGTCGGAAGTTTGCGACTTTTTTTTTCAAGAATTGAAAGATAGACTTACTTCCGCTCTGTTGTTGACCCTACCGGAAGGAACAAATAGGTTTGTTGTTTATTGTGATGCTTCTAGAATTGAGTTGGGCTGTGTCCTTATGCAAAATGGGAAAATCAATGCCTATGCTTCAAGGCAACTCAAGCAGTTGTGTTTTCTCTTAAGATTTGGAGGCACTATTTTTATGGTGTTCATGTAGATGTGTTTACCGACCACAAGAGTTTGCAATATGTGTTTAAATAGAAAACTTTGAATCTTTGCCAAAGAAGGTAGCTTGAGTTACTAAAGGATTATGACATGAGTGTTCTCTATCACCCTGACAAAGAAAATATGGTGGCGTATGTTCTTAGTCGATTATATATGGGTAGTGTTGCTCATATTGAGGACGATAAGAAGGAGTTGGTTAGGGATGTTCATAGATTGGCCCGTTTGGGTGTTCTGTTAGTGGACTCCACCAAAGGTAGTGTTATCGTTCACAATGGTTCCGAATCGTCCTTTTTGGCGGATGTGAAAACCAAGCAAGGTCTTGATCCGACTTTGATGTAATTGAAGGAAGAAGTGATTAAAAAGTCCGTAGAGGCTTTCTCTCAAGAGGGAGATGGGGTACTTAGGTATCAAGGTCGTTTGTGTGTTTCCGATGTAGATGACCTGAGAGAGCAGATCTTGTCAGAAGCCCATAGTTCTTGATATTCCATTCACCTGGGAGCCACCAAGATGTACCGTGACTTTCGGGAGGTCTATTGGTGGAATGGGATTAAGGAGGATATTGCGGAATTTATGGCTGTGTCCTAATTGTCAACAACTGCAAGTTGAGCACCCAAAGTCGGGAGGTTTATGTCAAGATATTAGCATTCCTCTTTGGAAGTGGGAATATTTGAATATGGATTTAACTGTTTGTTTACCATGGACCCGGTGACAACATGATTAGATTTTGTTTATTGTAGATCGAATGATGAAATCAGCTCATTTCATTCCCGTCAAGGTTTATTATTCAGCGGAGGACTATGCTAAGTTGTACTTGAGATAAATGGTTAGGTTGCATGTAGTGCCCTTGTCCATTATATTCGATAGGGGTACCCAATTACTTTCTTCATTTTGGAAATCTTTCTAAAAGGGTCTTGGTACTCATTTTAAGCTTAGTACGGCCTTTCATCCACAAACCGATGGGCAAGCGGAGCGTACAATCAAAACTCTAGAAGATATTTTGAGAGCATGCGTAATTGACTTCAAGGGTAATTGGGATGATCACTTGCCTTCGATCGAGTTCGCATATAACAATAGCTATCACTCAAGTGTTGGTATGGCTCCATTTAAAGCTTTATAGGGTAGGAGGTGTAGATCTCCTATAGTTTGGTTTGAAATAGGTGAAGTTTCTTTGATAGGTTCCGAATTAGTACTTGAGGCTATGGAGAAAGTTCGACTGAATAGAGAATTGTTGAAAATGGCTAAAATTCGAAAAAATTCCTATGCCGATATTAGAAGGAGAAACCTTGAGTTTGAAGTAAATGATTGGGCCTACTTTAAAATTTTACTCATGAAAGGTAAAAGGAGATTTGGTAAGAAAGGGAAGCTCAGTCCTTGTTTATGCATGTTCATGAAAATCTTAAATTTTTAGAAAATAGGTCGCTTGATTGAACATGTTTATGTGCATTTGAGTATGAATTACATCTAAGCTTCATGATATGATGTTTTGAACATGATTTACCATGGAGTTAATTATTCCTCCTCAGGTATGTGCATTTCTGTGATTGCGTTCCTGTTGAGCTGCTAGGTTAAGTTTCTACCTTCCTTATAATGTCTTGAATCCCATTAGAGGCTGAATGTTTCCAAGGGGGAGATATTGTAACACCTTGGATACAAAAAGGGGAAAAAATTCATTTATTTCACAGACCTAATGCAAGCACAGACACCATTCATGACCCGTAGGTGGGATGATGGTCCGTCGGTGGTGGCGTTGGTGGAAAGATAGAATTTTCCAAAATTCGAAAGTTCCATTACTTTTTCAACGGTTCACCAAAATGGTCCGTCATTCAATGCACGCACCGTAGATAGGTTTCGTTGGTGAGTCCCAGACTTAGAAATTTTTTGAGGTCAAGAGTGGGGACCTCCTGTCGTGGTCCACTATCCATTGATGGACCCATCGGCCGTAGGTGTGGTCCTTCATTGGTGGTTCACATTTAGTGGTCTCTGATCTCAACCACGACCAACCAGGACGATTCGTGGTTTGACAAACGGACCGTGGGTCAGGTCGTGGGTCAGGTCGTGGGTCAGGTCGGTAGTTATTTTCCTTAAGGGCTTTTTGGGTCTTTTACTAATTATTCTAGCCTAATACTATATCGTTTTACCATTCATCTAAGGTCTTATATAAGTTTTTTTACCCCCAAATTTCCCCAGTAGAAATCATTCTCTTAAATTCCTAAAAGAAGAACAAGTATTCCTCTCCAAAATATTTGTCTCTCTAGTAAGCTTGAAGAAGAAGGGGTAAACCTAGGGTTTCAAGTCAAGTCTCCAATTACACAATTGAAGGCAAGCATTTTTGCATTGAGGTATGATAGTCTTCAATCATGGAGCCCTTTCCTCCATGGAATTCCTAAATTCTCCAATTTATAAATTTATAAATTTCCAATTGAGTTAGGGTTTTCTTCTATGTCATGGGTTCCTTTAAATATTTATATAATTGATTGTTTTATGAAGTAGTATTCATGAATTGATAAAATTCTATGATTTTATTATAAATCCCCATTTAGCCATGCTCAACACATGTTTTCTATAATTTGATGATTGAAAGTCGGTGTCGAACTATGAAAGAGGCTTTTATGATTATATGCATGCTCTTATGAAATTGATGAAATTTTTTTAAGGATTCTTTGAGAATGAAGTATCAATATGGTTATTGTTGTGGTGTGGAAGGAATTCTCATATAAATTTGAAAGCAAGAATGTGAAAGGTTTTCTAACCTACAGTATTCTAAGGATGAAAGGTCTTCTCACCTAAAATGAATCAAAGATAAGGAGCTATTCTAATAATGAGGCAAGCGACGATCACTCATGACCTCTAATTCTAAGACAAGTAGCGATTACCCATGTCCCATGAATGTTAAGAAAAGTTAAGAATAATGAATGTTGCGTGGGAGTTATGTTTAACACCAAGTGGACAAGTGGCGATTACCTATGTCCTATAAACTATGTGCCAACATAAGATTGTCTAGATAGACATTAGCTAGTGGATCCCGGTAAGCTAGAAGTTCATGGTCTTACCTTGGAAAGTAGGACACCTATTTTCAGTATTGGGTAGACACCGGATTCCATGTTGATAGCTCATATGGTCTTACATGTCGGTTATAGGTAATTCTACCACATTAATGAATGAAGGCTACTTCATAAGTATCTCAAATGTGATTTAAGATGATGTGTACTTGCATTGACCATGTTTTACGACTTATGTTTGCTAACTCTTTTATATCATGTTTTATCTTGGTCATTGCATATTATGAAAATGTCCCTTTACATGATTTTTACACTTCATGCATCACTATAATACATGGTACATATTTGTACTATCACATACTCTTCCCAACATTTCTTATAAAAATGTAGGGTCCGACGCTCCAGACTCGGACTTTCGTGGCTAGGGATCTAGTAGTTGAAGTTTGAACATTGGTGAGTCCACATACATTTGAGGACCGAGCCTTCATTTATTTTTCTTATTTTATTTCAGTTTTAGACTTGATGTACGGGTTACGTCCTGATTTATTCTTATTTATTAGATGGCTTGGCACTCTGTTAGATTTCACTTCGCTTTATAAGACTCTATGTTATGAAATTATCTTTTAAATCTCTTGATTTCTATTATCTTGTCTATGTATGCTAAGTGGCTTGTATGAGGCCTCTCGGGGTCTTATATGTCATGTTACACCTAGGGTCTACCTAGGATCGTGACACTATAGGACTTTAGGAAAACTCCATACGTTCCTTCTTTCGTGTGATTATTTGAATCCAATTGGTATCTAGGTGATACAAATTTGTATGTGACCTCCTTGATTCTATTTAACATACGATCACAACTAGAGCAATAGAAGTGGCAACACCAACACTAGCAAGAAAGGATGCATCATTTGAAATATGTATGTTTCCCCGATTCACTGTGTGCATGTAATGACTAGTGACCAACATGATATTTTTATTAAATTTTTAACGTTCAGACCCTCATTCTTTATGAGTACTAAATATGAAGATGCTTATGATTTCCTTGTTGATTTTCATGAGATGCTTCATAAGATGATTATAGTGGAGGGGTTTGTTGTTGAGATTGTGACATACAAGTTTTAGGGAGCCAAAATGTGGTGGCGGTCTCATGTTGAGTGTCAACCAGTAAAGGCCCTACCTATGACATGTGTAGCATTTTCAAGGTTCTTCATGGAAAACATATACCCCAAACTTTGAGGGATAGGAGGAAAGATGAGTTCCTGAATATAAAGCATCAGAAGATATTTTTTGACACGTATGAGGTAATATTTCCTACTTTATCCAGATATGCGAATCAACTTTCGTTCAGTCAGGAAGTGTGGATTTGTTGCCTTCTGAAGGGATTGAGGTCAGAATTGCAGATTCAAGTTTTATACGTGGCTGCTTTAGAAAAAATCCTTTCAAGAAGTGGTTGATTTTGTTATGGAGGTAGAGGGGGTGAAGCTAGATGACTTTGCGATGAGTTTGGGATTTCGACTCATTAAGGGTTTGTTATTCATAGTATTAGTGTCCTTGATGCCTATTTTTGTGCTCTAAACTGATGTTTTAATGCTAATTTGCAGATATAAAGGCAAAAGATCAACGATATTACCGGCAAAAAGGAGCGAAAAAGATGAAAAAGACTGAAGATAGTGAAAGATGAGAATGACCAGAGCCACTCAGTGAATCACCGAGTGGCACTTTAGCTCGCCTAATGTTCCAGACTGCTAGCCTTGCGGAGAAGCCAACTTGGTGATGGATTTGGACCTTCGTCGAACCACCAAATGGATCGGCTATGAAAACTTTGATCGCCTAAAGTTACAGGGTCTAAAGGATTAAGAGTCAAGGCAAACCAGCGATAGAAAGGAGCAATTGGTGCATCGCTGACTTGGTCGGTGATGCTTGAATAAATCCATCGAGTGACCCTAGACGCCAAAATCTGAAAACGTATAAATTGTTTTTCAAAAAGAGAAAAGAGTATTTCTGAAAAATCCTGCTAATTCTGAAAGATCTTGGCATTGTTGAACTTTGAGCTTTTGTTTGAACTTTTCTTAGTTTTTAGGCCTTTTCTAGTAGTTTTTGAGTTGGGTTTTGGATTTGAAGCTAAATTGAAGCATTGTAAAGGTTCAGACACTAATACCCATCATATGGAGAACGTAATTGGTATTGATTTCTTAATTTTTATGATGAGTGGCTAAAACCCCTATTCTTGGGGTGTGATTATGTGATTAGTTTCATAAATTAGCTTATGGGTGTTATTAATTACTGATTTAATTATTGTTTTGAAGTGGGTGTGATTGGTAATTGAGTTTTCATTCATTAATTGTAGTTGTAAATGCAGTTCTAGTCTAGTATTATATGCTTGCTTGAGAGAGACGTTTTAGAATTAAGATTATCAATTGATGATTGTAGTGATTGGGTTGTTGTGGGGTCAACTCAAGAGAGTGAATCTTAATCCGATCCAACCTATCTAGCTTGAGAGAGTAGATAAAATGAGTTTTTAGGCTGTTCATAGTATGCTGCTTGTTGAGGTTCGAGAGGACTCACTTGATTCGTGGTAGTTGATCGAAATATGGTTATTACATCTAAAGCCTAGCCTACCCACTAAGATTCATCGATTTTTGGTAATTAATAATCACACGTATAGCGAAATTGGCAATTTATCGATCACATCCCCAAGAATCCCTTATCTACTTGATTACTCCCTTGTTTTTAGTAGCTGTTAATTCACAAACCTTTCCACCCATCTAACATTCGTTGTCAACCCCTTTTATTTACTTCAATGGTTTTGATAATTTCTATTCCTACAATCAATTAGAACACGTTTATAACTTCATATTTGAATTTTCTATTGTATCACTCCCTGTGGGATCGATCCCAACTCTTTGTTGGGTTTATACTAGATTGTGACCGCCTACACTTAGTATTGGATGAAGTGTAGTTGAGCGTTTATCAAAAAATGGTGCCGCTGCCGGGGAGTCGTGTTTAGAATTCTCTTAATAAATTTTAGGTTGTGATCTTTTTGTGTTGTAGTTGAATCAACTTACTTTGTTTTGTGTTTGTTATTGGTTGTTTGGGCATAGGTGACGAGATGAGTGTGAACATACGTAATGTCAGCCAACTTGGATATCATGATGACATCGGTAACATGAACAATATCAATGACATTCAAGTTGGTGGTGTAGGTGCTATCTAGTTCCCTTCGGTTGTGGGGAATGCTGTATTCCATATGATTAGAACGATGCTGCACTTTTTGAAAATGAAAAGCTTATTTTGAGGGTTAGCTCATGAGGATCCCCATGACCATATTCAAAATTTTGTGGACGTATTCGGTCCATTTTCATTCAAGAACATCTCACAAGAGTCAGTCCAACTCCAGTTGTTTCCTTTCTCTTTGATGGGAGAAGCAACAAAATGGTTAGGTAATCTACCGGTGGACTCAATTACATCTTAGGAAGATCTTACCGAGGCATTCTATATAAGATTTTTCCCTCCTTCGAGGATGATGGCATTGATAGATAATATTCAGGGTTTTAAACGTTTATATGGTGAGCCAATCCACGAAACGTGGCTGAGATTTCAAAAGTTGTTTCTTCAATATCCGACTCATGGACTTTCAAACAATGTGTTGTTACAGAACTTTAACCGGAGTCTAGACTCGGTGAACAAAGGTGTGGCTGATTAGCTTGTTCGAGTAGGAATTATGCACCAGCCTTTTGAGATAGAGTCAACTCTCCTAGATGGGATGACGAAGATAAACCGAGCTTGATATACTCGGGAGGATCATGTGTCTCTTTTGACTTTCAGGATGACCAAAGAACAAAGAGCAAAAGACCATGAGCGGAATGAAAACATAGCTGAAATGATAACCCAAATGGATCTTTTGTCAAAACACGTCATGGATAGTGGTTCTAAGGCCGTGAATGTTGTTGGTGTTAGTGGGGTGAACCTCGATGATGCACACTTTGAGGCTCTATATGATGAGGAAGTGAGTTTTCTTGCAAATCAAGGAGCAGGTTTCCATCCGAACTATCCAAGGCCGCGCGGGGATCAAGGTTGGAATAGAGAGCCTGATGATGGTTGGAAGAACCGTGATAGGGAATGGCATGACCATGGGACTAAATGGAAGGAACGAGATGGTGACAAAGAGAGATATGTACCTCTCCATGAGCTCCAAAAGCCTAAAGAGCAAAGGGCTGACCCGGAAAACTTTCGGACTGAGGATATGCTTGCACGCATTCTCAATAAAGTGGAAGGGTCGGACAAGGTTCTTAAGGAAATGAAGGAGGACATCTCAACTCTAAATCAGATGGTTACTTCTCACTCGGTGTCCATTAAATAGCTGGAAACACAAATTGGTCAAATTGTGACTCTTTTGAATCCAAGGCCAAAAAGGGGACTACCAAGTAACACCATGGCCAATCCCAAGAATGAATCTTGAATGAGTATCCTCGTCATGCCACAACGTTAAATGAGGCTCTTCTTGGGAAGGAACCCAAGTTCTTAAGCTTTTAGTATTGTTATTTGAATAACAGGTGTTGAAAGTGTAGGTTGAAAAGTTGAAATTTTGGGAAAATGAGCAATTAGGTGAGCCTAGGGACCAGTGGCCGACTCACCGAACAGGTCGGCGAGCCCGACTTGGATCGTTGTTTGAACCACCTAGTTAGCTAGAGGTTCTGTAAAACTTGGCGGGCTAAAGAGCATTGCTGAATGGATCGGCGACATAAGTGGTTATCGCCGATCAGCGCGAGAACTGAAGAGTCATGAAGGGCTGAACCATTTTTAAATTCAAAACTCTTCCTCATTTCATACTTTTCGACTTCTACACTTTAACAACCGCACTTTAGATTTAAGTTTTCGTATTTTTTTTGCTTTGTGTGTTGGATCGATTTCTTGGGAAGGAAAATTTTGGTACTTTGCTAGCCTATTTTTTCAAACATCTTATTCTGAGGTTGGTTATCCTAACCCCGCACTTTACATTTTGGTAAATTGTAATGTATGATCCTTATCATGTTGACTTGTGTGCGTAGTAGTAATTGTTTGAATGATGGTTGTGAATATATGCCTTTAAAATCCCGAATTGCCTATGTTTGCGTTTATTCGTGAAATTTCATGTCTTAAATGATCAAAATGTTGGATTGTGTTGATTTTTTTGCAGGGTCTAGTGTGGGTGAAGTCTCAGTAACCCCAAATTGTGCTGATTTTTGGATTTTTCCCAATGATAGAGTGGTTGACGTCATTCTTAAAGGCAAAAGATGTCAGTTTGCCAATTTTGGACAAATCGAGGGAACTCTGAGTACTCCGAGGTCTTTGGTAGTATGGATCTGGGCTCAATAGCATGGAACAATGGTTTAATTTGTTTTCATGGGCTGCGGGTGAGAAATTGAAGGTCGAGTAAAAAATCTGGCAGGTTTTACTATTCGGCGAGCTGGGTTGAGCTCGCCGCGTGGTTCGGTCATTCGCCTAAAGACCCCTTGATCGCCGTTTTTTCTAGCCTTTTTGTGATTAATTCTCTGTAACATTCTGTGATACACCTGAGCTCGCTGAGTTCACTCGGCGACTCGCTGAATGCCCTTCTGATCGCCCTTATGCGCCCCAATTTTCTAAAATTATTCTGTAACTTTCGGTGAGCTACTTCTTGTTCACCCAATGGTGTCGGTGATTCGCCGAATGGCCCTTGACATCGCCGACCTATTCTGATTTTTGGCTAATTTTGTTCCATAACATTCGGTGAGCCCGCTTTGCTCACCAAACTGGTTCGGTGAGTTTTCCTGTAATTGTTACACTTTTATTTTTTTCTAAACTAAGTCTAATGTTTTCAACTTTGTTTTGCAGGTATGGTTAGACCTAAAGTCCCTGGGAGAAATCAACCGCCGCGAAAGCAGGCAAGAGGCATAGTGATTAATAAGGGGCTACACCCTCCTGGAATGCACTGAAGAAACTTCCTCTGACTGGGGGAAAAGGAAAAGTCTAAGGGCCAGTTGTGCCTACACAAGCGTAAGGGAGCTCCGATAGCGAGGGCATCTATGCCACTTACCTCATTACTTCTAATAGTGAGGGTCATTCAGCAGGCAGTTCTCCGACCTCTTCTTCTGAGTCGGAAGATGACGAACTCCTACGGGCTAGGAGAGCGGAGCTACGCTCCAAGATGATTGAATGATCCAGCTAGGATCCCAGTGCTTCCTACGCCGGCTCCCCCAAAAGTTAGGGTTCCTTCACCCCGGTCACTAAACAGATTAAAGGCCGAGGGTTTGAGGACCATTCTCGAGGAAAAGCATTTGTCTACTGACGGTGTGGTAGAGCGGTACCAAGATGTGTGGAACACCATAAAGTTCCAAAAGTTTGAGATATTCACTAAGCCCCATTGCGCATACACTCCTACTTGGGTCTGGGAGTTCTACTCGGCATACTGGAAGCTGGTGCCAAAGGGAAATAAAAAGGCTAGCGCTTTCAAGCCGGTTGACTATGTGGTAGTGCGGGGCCGGAAGGTGAAGTGCAGCAGAACCGATATCAATGAGGTGCTTGGGTGTACGATGAAATTCATTCACTACTATATTCAAAAAAATCCAGAAGATGGCCCTCGATGATTTGAAGGGTTGGTTAGCGCCACTGATTTCTAACACTATGCCACGGTGGATTGATGTTGGTGTTCCTATTGAAAAAAGGCCCTGAACGTGGTTGCACGATATTGTTTTGGGTTAATTAGCAACACATTTATGCCTTCGCAGAATTAATCTATACTTCGGCACCCGAAAGCTGCATTATTGGGCTATATCATGAGCAGGGATAAACTTCATCTTGGTCTACTCATCGAGCAAGAGATGGCCATGAGGGCCAAGCAGAGTCAGACCTCTCTCTACTTTTATGTTTTGATTACTAAGTTGTGCAGGCGAGCCCATATTCCAGTGATTGAGATGAGGGATGTGGAAGTTACTCCCACTTTCTCTACTTACATCCGATGAATCAAGGCCAAGTATATATGGGATGAGGCTGATCGGAGGAGAGCTGCACCGGAGGATAAAGTCCCCATTAGTTGATTTTGAGATGTTGCCGACAGAGGCAATACTTCCCGCTCAGGCCAGTGAACCTACAGGTACAGCTGGCCCCTCTACTTCTGCACCTTCAGATTCCATTGTTGTACCCCCTCCTACTACTGCTGCTGCTGCTTCCTCCCGACCCCCTATCACCCAGGCGATGCTGTAAAAGATGGGCCATCTGGCTCAGTCTGGTGATGTGCGTGCCTCCTGGGTAGAGGTCGTTGTGCCTGGGTTGATTGAGTGGGTTATTATTGCTGCCTTAGCCCCGATTAGGTGATATACCTTGAGTTTACGATATTTTTGATGCATTTCACTTAAAGTTTGTGTGTGTCTTGGGCTAATTTATTATTAGAAATAATGTTTTTTGTGTAATTATTGCAAGAAATAGGCTTGGATGTGGTTGATGAAGATGCGAGCTGAAAATTACAGAAGTAGCCAACGACGAAGCCAACCACGGACCGTAGGTCCAGTGACGGGCCGTAGATGGGAAGTCGTAGGTCCAGGTTAGAAAGTGAATTTTCAGTACTCAAACCACGGAGTGATTAGATGGACCGTAGTCCAATTCACGCACCGTAGGTGGCGCATCATAGGTGGAAGATCAGGGAAATCTGACCAAGTGTGGAACCATGAAGCTGACGACGGATCGTAGGTCAACTGACAACCCGTCCTGTACATCTGTCATTTGGGGATCAGAGAGTTGAATTCCCAGTACCTGATTTATTTTCCAAGTGTTGGTCCACGGAGGTAGACCATGGATCGTAGGTTGAACCACGGTCCTTAGGTCAAGCCGTCAGTTGAAATCGCTTCCCAGACTAATTTTCCTTATTTTGTTTCCTAGTTGATTTAGGATTTGTTTTCTATAAATAGTAGTTATAAATTCAATTTTTAGGGGTTAGATATTATTGTATACTTCTAGTTTTTGGTCTTTTGGAATTATTTTGCAAACACTGAGCAATTTAACTTGCGAAATTCGTTTTATACATTTTCATTTTGAAATTCAATTCAAGATTTTGGGTTTCATCTATTCTAACTGTAAATTCATGAATTCTTTCAAATTAATTATGAATTGTGAACTCTCAAGCATGTGTAGCTGAATTCACAACTAGGGTTGTGGGAACCATGAACAATTAACAATGTATGAATCATAATTAAGTAATTCTTGAATAGTGTTTATGCATGTATTGTTAATCCTTTCGTTTAGATGTCTTTCTAGCGGTGCACAACATTAGAATTCGCCTCGTTCCTACTTGTCGGACCAAGGAGGTAATGAAGGAGAAATGGATTCAACAACAGACTTTTAGTGGATGCTATCTAATAGTCTGATTTAATTGAAGTGTGGGTGAAAACTAAACTAAATTGATATGATGACTAATCTGGGGTTAAGGTAAGGGTTAGTAAAGCATACACCCGTAGATAGACCAAGTTGCGTGGTAAAATTCCCTACTCGAAGGACCAATCACTTAGGGATACCTAACTTGCCAACCTTGCATGTCAAACACTAGGAAAGGATTACTATTATTAGGATTACTGCGTTAAGAGCTGGTGGGGAACACATATAATCTAGTTTCCATCGCATATTGATAACTCAAAGTTTGAATCTTGTTTACTTGTTACTTAATCAACAATCTGTTACTTTAGATACAAAACCCCCCTGTTTAGTTTTCTCGAAAATAGGTTGACAAAAAGGATATAATTGTTAGTTAAGTTTAAGTCTGCACTATATTTCTCGTGGGATAGACCCCAACCTACAAGTTGGGTTCTTTATTCGGCAACGACCGCTTATACTTCTTTAGGGAGGTGTAATTTGGGCGTATCAAATTGTGGGGCCGCTGCCGGGGAATTAAACCTGAACTTTAGTCAAGTATTTCCTAATTTTACGCTTTAGTTTTGTTTTTGTTTTCTACAGGTTTCTACTCTAGTGTATGCCAAGTACACGGAGTCGAGGTGAACCCTTGACCCCCTACGATCCCGAATTAAGTAGAACTTTGAGGAGAATGGCTAACCTTGGGGTTCACAATAATCCAAATGGAGAGGGTCAAGGAGATGGAGCTGGGTTGCAGCCTTCGAGAGTCATTAATGTGCCTCCTCAAATTCAAGGTAATTCTATAAACAGAAATGCAGAAAGGGTGTAGCATCCGCCAGCTCCAAGGTTTCGTGATCACTATAGGGTTGAACATGATGCAGTAGGATCAGATAGGCCTATTGTTCTCCCTCCTCTACCTCCAGGTCATACATTTGTGGTAACCAGCATTTTGATACCAATGCTTATAGTGAGAGGGTTGTTTGCTGGGTTGGCTTCGGAAGATCCATACGCTCACATGGCCAGATTGTTTAGTGTTTGCAAGAGTGGTGTAGGACGACCAGAGTTGGATATGGATGTCATAGGCCTGAGAGTATTCCCATTGTCATTGACCAGTGATGCAGCTGTGTGGTTTTCTGATCTACCATATAATTCGATCTATACATGGGACCAATTGCATAAGGTGTTCACAGCAAGTTATTTTCCGGCATCCAAAAAGTTAAATCATAAAGATAAACTGAACAACTTTACGGTAGCAGCGGTAATAATGAATTTTGATAGTGATGGTATGAAAGACTATGATGAGCTAGTTTCCACACTTGATATGTCTGAATTCCGTTCGAAACCAAACAAATTGGAGTTAGATATGAAGAATCGAGACTTCCCACCTGCAAAACCATCTATAGATGAGCCTTCGAAACTAGAACTCAAGGCTCTACAATCCCACTTGAGGTATGTATTCTTGGGGAAAGATCGCACTTTGCCAGTTATCGTTACTGCTGATTTAAGTGGAGAGCAAGTAGAGGCCTTGGTATCTGTATTGAAGAGGTTTAAGAGTGCTATATGATGGACTATTGCGGACATTATTGGGATTCCACCGGGCATTTTTTCTAACGAAATCCAACTCATGCCGGATAGTAAGCCAAGTATTGTACATCAAAAGAGACTAAATCCCCCTATGCAAGAGGTTGTAAAAAAAGGAGACCATTAAGTGGTTGGAGGCTGGAGTCATATATCCCATCATTGATAGTAGTTGGGTTTGTCCTGTTCAGTGTGTGCCCAAGAAAGGAGGAATCACTGTGGTTCCAAATGCTAAAAATGAGCTTATTAAAAGAGGCCGGTGACTAGTTGGAGAGTGTGCATGGACTACCGCAAGCTAAACGCATGGACAGAAATAGACCACTTCCAAATGCCGTTCATGGATCAGATGCTAGATCGTCTCGCTGGTAAGGGTTGGTATTGTTTTTTAGATGGGTATTCGGGGTACAATCAGATCTCCATAGCTCTGGAAGATCAAGAGAAAACCACCTTCACTTGTCCTTATGGGACTTTCGCCTTCAAAAGGATGCCATTTGGGTTGTGTAATGCTCCAGCGACCTTCCAAAGGTGTATGATGTCGATATTCTCAGATATAGTAGAGGAAACGATTAAGGTATTTATGGATGATTTCTCTGTGGTAGGTGATTTGTTTTATGGTTGTTTGATGCATCTGGATGAGGTACTAAAAAGATGTGAAGAGTGCAATCTTGTGCTCAACAGGGAGAAGTGCCACTTTATGGTGAAAGAGGATATAGTTCTGGGTCATCGGATTTCGCAGAAAGGTATTGAAGTTGATAGAGCCAAAGTTGAGGTAATAGAAAAGCTTCCACCACCCATCTCTATCAAAGGTGTTCAGAGTTTTCTTGGGCATGCAGGTTTCTACCGAGGGTTCATAAAAGATTTCTCAAAAATTGCACAACCATTGTGCAAACTACTCGAAAAGAAATGTAAGTTTGATTTTGATGATGCTTTTCTGAGAGAATTTGGAGAGTTGAAATCCAAGTTAACTTCCGCACCTATCATTATTTCACCGAATTAGGGACAACCGTTTGAAGTTATGTGTGATGCGAGCGGGGTGGCGCTTCGGGTAGTATTAGTACAGAGGCGAGAGAAGATTCTTCATCTGATTTACTATGCCAGCAAAGCTCTGAATATGGTTCAAAAGAACTATACTGTGACTGAACAGGAACTCCTTGTTGTGGTATTCGCATTCAAGAAATTTAGATCCTACTTTCTTGGTTCTAAGGTCATAGTGCATACTGATCATTATGCATTGAGGTATCTGATGGCTAAAAAGAATGCAAAATCAAGGTTAATTAGATGGGTACTTTTGTTACAATAGTTTGAGTTTGACGTAAAGGATAGAAAGGGGACAAAAAACCAGGTTGCTGATCATTTTTCCAGAGTATAGGAGGAAGCTATGATCAAGTTTTAGGATGGAGTTGAGATTAATGATGCATTCCCTGATGAACAAGTATTGGCTGCCTCTTATGATCTTATCCCTTGGTTCACAGATTTTTCTAATTACTTGGCTAGTGATTTGTGTCCGTCGGATTCGTTATTCCACCAAAGAAAAAAATTCATGTCTGATGTGAAGAAATTTTTTTGGGATGAGCCTTACCTGTTTCGTATTTTTGATTATGGGATTATTCGTTGCTGTGTGCCTGTAGTTGAGATAATGAGTATACTCGAGGCGTGTCATTCATCGACTGTTGGTGGGCACCATAGTGGTATTCAGATTGCTCATAATATCTTGCAGTGTGGGTTTTACTAGCCTACCATCCACCAAGATGCTCATGACTTCGCCAAGTCTTGTAATCGTTGTCAACGAGAAGGAGGAATTTCAAAGAAGCAACAGCTACCTATGAACCCGATATTGGTGATTGAGTTATTCAATGTCTGAGGTCTTGACTTCATGGGTCCATTTGTGAGTTCGCGTGGGATGAAGTATATTTTTGTTGCAGTTGACTATGTATCAAAATGGGTGGAAGAAATTGCACTTTCAAACAATAAGGGGCAGAGTGTCACGCATTCTTGAAAAAGAGTATCTTCTCCAGATTTGGTACACCTAGGGCAATTATCAGCGATATAGGTTCTCACTTTTGTAACAAGCTGTTCAAGGCGTTGCTAGAGAAATATGGTGTTCGTCACAATGTAGCCACTCCATATCATCCGTAGTCTAGTGGGCAGGTTGATGTGTCAAATAGAGAGATAAAGCAAATCCTTGAAAAGACTGTGAACACGAACATAACTGATTGGTGAAGAAGGCTTAATGATTCTCTATGGGCCTATCACACCGCATTCAAGACTCCCATAGATATGTCCCCCTACCAACTTGTATATGAGAAGTCATGTCATTTGCATGTAGAGCTAGAGCATAAAGCAATGTGGGCGCTAAAGAAGTTGAATTTGGATTGGGGCACCGCATCGAGTTAAAGACTAAATGATATGAATGAGCTTGATGAGTTTCGCCTAAAATCATATGAAATTTCAGCCTTGTACAAGGAGAAGATGAAAAAGTACCATGATCAGAAGATTGAAAAGTGTGAATTTGTTGCCGGTGATCTGCTGCTCTTATTCAACTGAAGGTTGTGCTTGTTTCCTAGCAAGCTTAAGCCCAAGTGGACCGGGCCATTCAGAGTAACTCAGGTATTTCCACATGGAGTGATTGAGCTTGAGAACAAGGAAGGAACGAGGTTCAAGGCGAACGAACAGAGGATAAAGGTCTACTTGGGGAAATCTGAGAGTGTACTTGAAGTGATAGAGGCTTGTTACCTTAATGAAGTCTAAGTAATCTAGGTGTCTGCGTCGTGCCGCGACATTAAATAAAGAGCTGCTTGGGAGGCAACCCAAGATGTACAATCTATCCAACTACAAGATTTTCTTTTCAATATAGGATCTTTCTTAAAATTTTAGCTTTTTAGATAGGTGTTTATTAATTTTTCATTTTAGTGTTGTCTAGATATAGGTAGAATAGGGTCCGTGTCTAAAAAATCTCCAGAAAATGTAAAAAGGAAGTTCTAATGTTTGCTACGTGTGCAGGGAAGAAAAGAAAAATCTGCAAAAAATAAGCTGTTGCAGTGGTCAACGGATCTCATCGACGGTCTGTTGGTCAATCCACAGACCATGGATGGCATCCGTAGATCCCAGGTTTGGGTCTTAAATTCTTCTAACTGTTGGAGTGACCTACGAAACCCATCGATTGACCGTAGGTCGACCCACGGACCGTCGATGGGGTCTCGTAAATCCAAGTTTGGGTTTCTGCTGACCTGACCAAGACCCCCAAATTAATATAACCCTTCATTTTAAATTCATTTCCCCACTTCCCTCTTCCCCCCCAACTGTTACAAACAGATCACTTACCCAATGTCACCCACTAAACTTCCCCATTACATCCATAATTCCCTCCCCTTCCATTCCTCATCACTTCCACATCCCATATCTTCCATTTTCTCTTAAAATTCTCTATTTTTATCAAAGAATCAAGGTTCGGGTTCGGTCTTAGCATTGGTCTTAGGAGCACTTCTACTTGATCACACACTCACCATCATTTCTTACTTGTAAGGTACCATGGCCCTTAAACAACCACCGGTGTACGCTCGGAAGGGCAAGTCCAACTCGGTCGCCCCTTCCCGACACCCGTTAGATGTAGTCACCGATCAAGAGTACATCCCGAAGACCACCAGAGGATCCCCTACTGCCCCCTGACTATTAGGAAGCGGTCCCGAAAGGTTATTTCTACGAGTGACGAGGTCGAGGTCACCGCCCCCAGTTTGAGGAGGGGGCTTCACATACAGGAGAGTCGCAGTCTGGCTCTAAGTCATACTCCGGCTCCCGTTCTAGCGGCAGCACCGCTTCATCTTCCGATGCCGATAGCACGGGGGATGCCCTTCTACCACCAAGAGCTGAGCCAGTTCCCAGTGCCACAGAACCAAACAGGGGGTGCGTTGCGGGCCAGTACCAAATATTGTACCCCTTATTGAGGAGCTATTCTAGATGCACAAATATGAGTGGATGGCACGGAGCCTAGGAAAATACAGCGAGGAGATGACCAGAGAGTTTTATACCTCCTATGCCGCCACCGTCTGTAATTCCATATCTAAACGGTCCTAGCTCATAGCTCATCCCCCACTCTAGGATAACTTTGTACGGAATTTCCCCGTGGACATCTCTGAGACTACTATCCACCGGTTCATCTATGGCCCGGCCCACACTCTGCCTATTAATACAATGGAGTATGACTATAGGATGGGCATTGTCCAGAGCTGTGCATTTCAGAGAGATGCTGATAAGAGAGAGATGTTACTTCGTTGGATGGCACGTCATATTGCGGAGGATGGGGATCATACCGAGTGGGTGCGAAATACTACTCTGCCTATCAGGAAAGTGACTCTGAGATTTGATGTGAAGTTCATCTGGTTAGTGGTTCGTACTATACTGTCCCCTACTCAGGCGGACAATGTTGTTACTTGGGACCGGGTCGTGATGATAGCAGCTATGATGGTGGCGCTGGAGCTTGATTTCTCCCTCATTCTGATCACTGAGATCCATAAGAGGGCCTTCAAGACCACCACTACTTTGCCATTCCCGTGTCTGATATTCCATCTCTGCAGGGAGGCTTTAGTGCCTATTTGCCATTTTGATAGGTTGCTCGAGGCGACCAAGACACTAGACATCGGCCTCATTCGAGATGATGCCAATGTTGCTGCACCACAGAGGGATCCAAAGGTTGAAACTGATATCTCCACCTTCCAGACGGAGTTGGCTAGCCTGGATCCATTTGAGTTGCGAGTTTTGGAGAGGTCTGCCCCAGCTATTGATATCTCCACCTTCCAGACGGAGTTGGCTAGCCTCCGTACCGATGTTGATGCCCTCCTAGCCTTTACTGAGATTATACTAGAGTGTGCCCCTACAGTTGAGGAGGATGAGTTGGTGATGACTGCCCTCTTTGGCGACACTATGCCACCACCCGATCTTTCCCGTGCTGCTTGGAAGCGCCACCGCTCCGATCACACTTCCGACACCTTCTCGGCTGGATAAATCAAGATCAAGTTAATCTTGGAAGGAATTATGTGATCCCATGCCTACAAGAGCAGCTTCAACCTCATCACAGTTGGTGATTTCATCTTGATCATAGTTAAGTAGAACTTGATCCAAAGGTTCGGTCCAATAGGCGACACTTCCAATACTTGCAATGGCTTCATCAAATTGATCTAGATGAGTCACTACATGCATTGACTTATGAATGTTGAAGCTCACCATTTAATCATTGACCCGAAATTTTATCTCACCTCTTTCCATGTCGACCAAGTCCTTGCATGTAGCTAAGAATGTTCTACTAAGAATAACCGCAATTTCAACATCAATGGCATAATCAGGCATAACAAAGTCAGTAAGGAAAACAAATTTGATGACCTTTACTAGCACTGTCACGATCCAAGGTAGCCCTAGGCGTAAAATGGCGTATAGGACCCCGAGAGGCCCCATACAAGCCACTTAGCATTTATAACATAAGAAATAGACAAAGATATTTAAGTGACAGTTTTAATGTATCAAAGTTTTATAAGGCAAAGCGGAAATCTAACAAAGGCTCAATAGCCATCTAGTACATAAGAATGAATTTGGGCCTAGCCCATGCATCATCTCCAAAACAGACAGTAAAGAAAGAAAAGTGAAAACAATGAAGATCCGGTCCTCGAAGCATCAGGACTCACCAAAGCTTGGAGTCTCATCAACCAACTCTAGTCATGAAACTGGAACCCTGACTGTCGGACCCTATATTTGGGGAAATGTAGGCAAGAGCTTGCCTAAGTACATAATATGTACAAAGTATGATAGCCATGCGTAAAAAACATATAATCATGCTCAAAAGGGGAAATTTTCATGAGCATGCAATGATAAAGCAAAAATATGAATCTTGAATTTTAGAAAACATAAGTCGTAAACCATGATTAATGCAAGTGAACATCATCTTAAAAAATGTATGACATACTTCCTTGAAGTAACCTTAGTTCATCTTAACTTGCTTGTGGGAAGTTGTCACGACCCAGAGGTAGCCCGTAGATGTAACATGGCGTACATGACCCCGAGAGGCCTCATACAAGCCACTTATATTTCATAGTCAAGATAATAGAAATCGATAAGATTTAAAATATTATTTCAACATAACCAAAATTTTTAAATGAAAGTGGAAGTCTAAACAGTTGTTTCAAGAACCGTCTAATACAATATAATCTCGGGACGTAGCTCATACAACAATTTTCAAAACTCAAAATGAAAAGTATACAAGGAATGTAGTGGCCAAATCCTCGGATGAATGAGGACTCACCAATCTTAAACTTTTCTTCTACTATGGATCCTAGCCACAGAGGTGAGAATCCGGAATGCCGGACCCTACATTTAGATAGGAAATGTAGGCAAGAGTATGCGTTAGTACAAAAATGTACTAAATATGATAGCATGCATAAACATAACATAAGAGTTAGACAATATAAGTCATAAAGCATAATCAACACACATAATAGATCATCTCAACATGTAAGGAGTACTTCTGGAAGTAACCTTAATTGATCCTAAGTCAAGACATGGGTAACCGCCTCTAGTTTTACTCATCATGGAAGTCAAACTCAAGCAACAATCCAAGTTCATTATTTATCATAACATATCATAGCTTATCTTTTTATGAACATGGGGAACTGCCTCTTGCTTTTTTATAAAGGATCATGGGTAATCTCCTCTTGCCCTTTTTCATTTTAGAATTGCGGGTACTTAACTCTAGTCTAAATTTCATTATAGGAATGTGGGTAGTTGCTTCTTGTCTGTTCCTCATAAGACATGAGTAATCGCCTCTTGTTTTTCTATCATATGACATGGGTAATCGCCTCTTGTCTTCTTCTTAGAGGTCATGGGTAATCGCCTCTTGCCTCATCATTTTCATAATTCCATAGCTTAGATTCACTTTAGGTGAGAAATCCTTTACACCTAGAATCATTCAATGTGAGAAAGCCTTTCACATTCATACATAAGAAATCATGTGGGAAAAAACCTTCCACAACAATCACATCAATAATCAACAATTTATATCATATTCCACACTCTAAAAGCAATTCTTATCATAAATCATCACATATGCTTCAATCTCAAAGAAATTCTTATTGTATCTTATTTATTCTATAAGAATACACATAATTTCATAAATTCTCCTTTCAAAGAGTAAAACCCATTTTAAATCAATTTCATCTTAGAAACATGGGTTAAGAATGGATACCTTTAATTTCATCATAAAATCATAGAATCCTTTAAATTCAGGCATAATCAATCATAATTCAATCAATTGAATCAACATTCCTAAAAACCCTTAAATTAGAAGAAAACCCTAACTCAAATTGGGGAATTTCTAATTTCAATTTGGAGAACTTAGGGGCTCCATGGATGCAACGGTTCCATGGACAAAAAACTATCATACCTTGCTATCAAATCCGAAAATCAATTTAAGAATGGAAGCTTGACCTTTAACCCTAGACTGAATCTTCCTCTTCAAACTTCTAGAGAAAGAAACAATCTTGGGAGAGAAAGACTCAACTTCTTTTAGGTAAATTTGAAAAGAATGAAGTGAATGAATTAATACGGGGTTAAAATCACTTATATAAGGGTCTTAGGCATAGGCAAGATGACATAGTACTGTTTTAAAGAAATCTGGAAAAGACCCAAAAGCCCCTGAACTTACAGTTGAGGAACCCCCAACACAGTGCTTTTCACGAGGCGTCAAGGACCACACGGGTCGGGGTGGCAGCCATGGTCCTTGACCAGTGGACTAGAAAACTTCCCTAAAACCCCACTTCCCTCATGACCTACTCCACCAGCCATCTAGTGTCTCGTGTGGACGGTCAGCCCTAATGGTGGCTACTGCCTCCCCCTCCACGGGTATCACTACGCATTGTGGTGCTCACCACGAGCCGTCTAGGTGCTCGTGGGAGGAGAGCCCTTTTTTACCCAATCTGTGGGCCTTCATAAGCCACACCACACCTCGTGGTGCCCTTCACAGCTCGTATAGGCCTTTGTGAAGGTTGCCCAGGCTAAATCTTTGTCTTGTGAACTCTCACTTGATGCCTTACTAAGCCTAGTAGATTCCGAGGTGTTACATTATATCCCCCTTGGGAACATTCATCCTCGAATGGGATTCTAGACATCAAGTGGAGACAAGAATTCTATCATATCAACCCATCATGCATGGAATCACATAAATGTACATATCTGAGGAGGAAATATCAACTCTAAGCTAAAGCATGTTCAAAACATCATCTCATGAAGTCTATATGCAACTCATATTCAATGCACATCAACATGAGGAAAATCAATTATGTAAACTCATTTTCATTCAAAATTTAAGCTTTTCATGAGCATACACAAAATGAGGAATCATGGGAATATCTAAGATACATGACACCAAAACAAAGAGTAAACCATGAGGAACTCATTACCTTAAGCTAAAGTAGGGGTAGAAGGAAAAAGATGAGGATATCGAAACATAATATCAGCCTCGGCCTCCCAAGTAGCACCCTCAACTAACTGATTTCTTCAAAGAACCTTTACGGAAGCAACTTCTTTGTTTCTCAACTTCTTAAGTTGCCTGTCTAAAATATCTACTGGAACTTCCTCATAAGAAAGATTCTGATCGACTCCCAAACCTTCTAAGGGAACTATGGATGTTGGATCTCCAACACACTTTTTCAACAACGTGACATGGAAAACAGGATGCACCGTTGTCAAATTATTAGGCAACTCAAGCTCATAAGCAACGTTCCCAACACGCCTCAAAAGCTGATATGGACCTACATAATGGGGACTAAGTTTCCCTTTCTTTGAAAATGTCATTACACCCTTCATGGGTGAGATTTTCAATTAGACCAAATTGTTTACCTCAAACTCTTGGTCTCTTCTTCTGAAATCGGCATAGGAATTTTGTCGACTTTGGGCTGTTCTCAACCTTTCTCTAATAAGTCAGACTTTCTCCATAGCCTCATGACCTAACTCGGGTCCTATCGAGGAAACTTCACCCAGCTCAAACCAACCTATAAGAGATCGACACCTCCTACCATAGAGAGCTTCAAATGGAGCCATACCAATACTAGAGTGATAGCTATTATTATAGGGAAACTCGATCAAAGGCAAGTGATCATCCCATTTTCCTTTGAAATCAATCACACAAGCTCTCAACATAGCTTCCAATGTTTGGATAGTACGCTCTGCTTGCCCATTGGTTTACGGATGAAAGTCCGTGCTAAGCCTAACAGGAGTACCAAGACCCTTTCGGAAAGATTTTCAAAACTGCGAAGTGAATTAAGCACCACGATCGGAGATAATGGATAAAGGCCCTCCATGTAACTTCAGCATTTCTCTCAAGTACAACTTAGCATAATCTTCCGCCGAATAAGAAACATTGACGGGAGCTAAATGAGCTTATTTCGTCATTCAGTCTACTATAAACCAAATCGAATGATTTTGCCACCGGGTACGAGGCAACCCTACTATAAAATTCATATTCACATCTTTCCACTTCCAAGTAGGAATGCTAATATCTTGGGAAAAACCTCCTGGTTTTTGATGTTCAACTTTCACTTTTTGACAATTAGGACACTTAGCCAGTAATTCCGCAATATCCATCTTCATCCCATTCCACCAATAGAACACCTACAAATCGTTGTACATCTGTGTGGCTCCTGGGTGAATGGAGTATCGTGAACTTTGGGCTTCTAATAAAATATGTTCCCTCAAGTCATCAACATTGGGGACACACAAATGACCTTGATTACGAAGCAGACCATCTCCCATTTGGGATAAAGCTTCAATGGAATTTCTAACTACCGCTTCTTTCGATTAAACTAAGGTCGGATCAAGACATTGCTTGGCTTTCACATCATCCAAAAAAGATGATTCTGAACCATTTTAAACCACACCACCAACCTTGGTGGAGTCTATTAACCGAACACCCAATCGGGCCAATCTATGTACATCTTGTACCAATTCTCTTTTACCCTCCTATATATCGGAAACACTACCCATTGATAATCGGCTAAGAGCATCCGCCACTACATTTTCCTTACCGGGGTGATAGAGAACACTCATATCCTAATCCTTTAATAACTCAAGCCACCTTCTTTGGTGAAGTTTGTGATCCTTCTGACTAAACACATAGTCCAAACTCTTATGGTCGGTGAAAACATCTACATGAACACCATCCAAGTAATGCCTCCAAATCTTTAAGTCAAAAACCACCGCCGCTATTTCAAGATCATGGGTAAGATAATTCTTTTCATGAACCTTAAGTTACCTTCAAGAATAGGCAATAACCTTCCAATTTTGCATAAGTAAACATCCTAAACAAATTCTCGAGGCATCACAATAAACAACAAAACCATCAGTCCCTTCCGATAAAGTCAACATCGAAGCGGAAGTAAGTCATTCCTTATTTCTTCAAAACTCTTCTCACATGCTGATTTGCGTCTCAAATACTAATCATCAAATTCTAGGTGTAGACGATCGTAATCTAGTATATAACCCAACGAAAGGTTGGGGTCGAACCCACAGGGAGCGGTACGGTATCAAAATCTATTAGGAACTAAAGATATGATTCTAATCGGTTATAGAAGTAGACATTATCGAAATCAAATAATATAAGTCAAAGGTTTGACAACAAATGTCAGATGGGGGGTTTTAAGATATTAGTTAACAACTACAATAATCACTAAAACAGGGGATTAGACAAGTAGGAAGGAATTCTCGGGATGTGATTGATTATAAGCTAATTTCACTATATGGGTAATTGGAGCTTAATAATAAAGTGATGAATCACTATGGGTAGGCTAGACTATAGGTGCAATAGTTTTCTCTCAAACAACTATAACGGTTCAGGCGAGTTCTCTCGAACCTCGACAAGCTTGACACTACAAAACAGCCCAAAACCTTAATTTATCTACTCTCTCGAGCTAGATAGGTATGAATGAGTTAAGATTCACTCTCTCGAGCTAAACCCATAACAACCCACACACTACAATCATCAATCGATAACCTTGGTTTTAGAACCTCTCTCTCGAGCAAGCCCAAAATACTAATCTAAAATTGTATTTGCAACTACAATTCATAAGTTACTACTCAGCTATCGATAAAACTCATATTAAAACAACATTTAAATCATTAAACAACAATACCGATAAGCTAATTAGGCAAATAATCACATAATCACACCCCAAGAATTGGGGTTTTAGCCAAGCATCATAAAAAGATAGAAATTAATACCAAAAACATTCTCCATGATCTGGTATTGCAATTCAAGTCTTTAAAATGATCCAAAATGATAAAAATAAAAGACCCACTTCGAATCTACTTGAAAAACCCTTCAAAGTTGTTCTCCAATGGAAAATACTAAGAAAACTCTCCCCAAACACCGAAGAAAACTAAAACTGGACTTTAATAATGAAAAATCTGACCCTTTGAACTCTTTTAGAATTCAATTTATAGTTTTCCAAATTTTTGCTGGAAGGACCATTAGGCGAGTTAAGTCGAGCGTCGCCGACATGTTTGGTGACTCGCCAATCACTCTATCTCATCGCCGGTCTTCCTAGGCGTTTAGTCCTCAAGGTTCTATGACTTTAGGTGATCCAGAATGTGTCGCCGATCGAGTCGGCGGTCCGCCGAATGTCAAAATCCATCGCCAAATTGGCTTCTCCACAGGGCTGGCAGTTTGGTACTTTAAGCGAGCTGAAGTGCCACTCGGCGAGTCACCGAGTGGCTTAGGCGATTCTCAGCTTTTGTTATCTTCAGCCTTTTTCATCTTTTAAGTTCCTTTTCACCCGGTAAGGTCCTTGCCTTGCTCCTTTTGCTTTTTTGCTGCAAATCAATATTTCAACATCAGTACAGAGCATAAATTAGGTATTTGAGGACAATAAACTATCAAAACAAATCCCTAAATGAGTCGAAATCTCGCACTCATCACATGCTTCAGACCATATGAACTTAGACTTCTTTTGAGTCAATGTTGTCAATGCAGATGCAATCGACGAGAACCCCTTAATAAACCTCTTGTAGTAACTAGCTAAACCCGAGAAAATTATAATATCCGAAGGGGATAGAGAACTAGCTAAACCCGAGAAAATTATAATATCCGAAGGGGATAGAGGTCTAGGCCAACTCTTGACCCATCCGTCTTCTTAGGATCTACCTCAATACCCTTACTTGAAACAATATTACCAAGAAAAGCCATAGACCTAAGCCAAAATTCACATTTGCTAAACTTTACAAAGAGTTGTTGGTCCTTGAGAATTTGCAACACAATCCTCAAATGATTGATGTGATCATCATCACTTCTGGAGTAAATCAATATATCATCAATGAACACAATTACGAACATGTCAAGGTATTGTCTAAACACCTTATTCATCAAATCCATAAAGATGGACGGAGTATTAGTCAAACAAAAAGACATTACAGAAAGTTCATAATGACCATACCGGGTTCGAAAAGACGTCTTTGGAATATATTCCTTCACCCTCAATTGGTGATAATCCGACCGGAGGTCAATCTTTAAAAAGTAACTTGCCCCTTCAAGTTGGTCAAACAAGTCATCTATCCTCAGAAGAAGATACTTATTCTTAATGGTCACTTTGTTCAATTGCCAGTAGTCAATAAAAATACGAAGTGAACCATACTTATTTTTAAAAAACAAAACTGGATCACCCCATAGAGAGATACTCAGTCTGATGAAACATTTATCCAACAAATCTTTCAATTGCTCCTTTAATTCCTTAAGTTCTACCGGAGCCATTCGTTAAAAAGGAATAAAGATAGGCTGCGTATCTGGGAAAAGGTCAATACTGAAGTATATTTTCCTTTCCAGGGTAGATCATCTGGGAACACTTCCGGAAAATCATTAACAATGGGGACCGACTCAAGAGTTAGGGTTTCAGAATCCACATCCCTCACCCTAACTAAATGGTAAATGCAACCCTTAGAAATAATCTTCCTAATTTTAAGACAACAGATAAACTGACCTTTAGTATAGAATTCCCCCTTTTCACTCTAGGACAAGCTCATTCGGGAACTGAAACTTGACTACGCGAGTTCTACAATCAATAAAAGCATAACATGAGTGCTGCCAATCCATACCAAGGATAACATCAAAATCGAGCATATCAAGCTCTACCAAATAAACAAGAGTAACTCTATGGGACAAGTAGACGGGAAACTTTCTATAGACCCTCTTAGCCACAATAGGATCACCAACAGGGGTCGAGACATAAAAGGGATCTAACAACACATCAGGAAGTACATCAAACCTCATAACCACATATGGCATCACAAAAGACAAGGTAGCACCAGAATCAAGTAAAGCATAAACATCAAGTTGAAAGACTTTCAACATATCGGTAACGACATTGGGAGAACCCTCTTGTTCACCACGAGTCTGAAGTGCATACAATCTATTTTCTTGGGAGCATTTGAACCCGAACCACTTGGACCGGATGAAGGATATGGATTAGCCCTACGATGATTATCTCTTTCATTCATAGCAACTGAAGGACAATCTCTTATCTTGTAGTCAATCTTACCACAACCAAAACAAGCATTGGAACCCGCTAGACATTTGCCCTCGTGCTTCCTTCCACACTTAGTACAACTAGGCAACAAGGACCCACTACTATTTCCTCCTTGAGGCTTATGGTTAGGCACCCTATCTTTGTTTAACTTAGGAGCATTGGAGGAACCTTGACCGGAAAACATTTGTCGAAACCTAGGATGACCATGTCCATCAGACCTTGCATGAGTGAAATTACCATCACTGGTTTTAGTCCTCTTTGTCTACCTAGACCTTCCCTTAAGTTTCTCCTCTTTAATTTGTTGGGCATGAACCATGACATGAGAAATATCAATGTCATTAACGAGCATGGTAGTACGTAATTCTTTAACCACCATTTTAGAGACACCCAAAACGAACTTGCTAATCCTTGCCCTGGAGTCGGCAATTATAGAGGGAGCATATCTTGACAACTCAGTGAATCTCAAAGCATATTCTTTCACACACATGTTCCCTTGTCAGAGGTTAATAAACTCAAGTACCTTTCCACCCTCATCTCAAGAGGAACGAACCTATCAAGGAAAGCAGACTTGAACTTTTCCCAATCTAGAGGACCCGCATATTCCATCCTTCCTTCCTTCCATTGGTTGAACCAAATTTGAGCAACGCCCTTAAGTTGATAAGCGGCCAATTCCTCATTTTTTACCGGCATCCCCATAATAGCCAACACTTTGTAAACCACATAATGAACTTTTGAGGATCTTCCTCAACCTTAAAACCATAGAATTCCGAAGGATTCATCCTAGTTAAGTCCCTCACTCTAGATGCCGTCGTACCCACATTTGGGTTCACGGGAACCGCAACCTCCCTATTGGTTTGAGCCGTCATGGCTTAAGCCAACACTTGAAAAGCAGCCCTAAATTCTACATTAGTCACTTTTTCAGTCAGAGGGTCGACCGGAGCTTGAGGAGGAGCTTCTTGACCAACATACTCTCCCTCATTCCTTCTTGCATAAGCCCTTAGAGTAGTCATATCCTCTAGACCATCAAGTAAGGATTAGGAGAGAGACCTTATAGAGTTGAACTCTATCCCACGACTTAATAGTAATGAAAAATTGAAGTTTCCTAAACATGTTGAAGCCTCTTATTCATAAATGTGGCGCGCTTCACACTCATGAACAAGACTCTACTTGACGTGTTTTGAGAGATCCTAGAACCTTTCTAAACCTTGTACTCTGATTAAGAAGTTTATCACGACCAAGGGGTACCCCTTAGATGTAACATGGTGTACAAGACCCTGAGATTATACAATCCACTTAGCTTTCATAGTCAAGATAATAGAAATCGATAAAATTTAAAACATCAATTCAACATAACCAATTTTTTCAAAGCAAAGCGGAAGTCTAAACACTTGTCTCAAAAACCATCTAATAAAATAGAATCTCGGGACGTAGCCGTACAATAATGTTCAAAACTCAAAATGTAAAGAACATATGGAAAGTAATGGCTAAGTCCTCGGATGAATGAGGACTCACCAATCTTAAACTTTTCTTATACTATGTATCCTAGCCATGGAGGTGAGAATCGGAAAAGCCGGACCGTACATTTGGATAAGAAATGTAGGCAAGAGTATGCGTTAGTACAAAAATGTACTAAATATGATAGCATGCATACACATATCATAAGAGTTAGACAATATATGTCATAAAGCATAATCAATGCACATAATAGATCATCTCAACATGTATGAAGTACTTCTTGAAGTAACCTTAATTGATCCTTAGTCAAGACATGGGTAACCACCTCTAGTCCTACTCATCATGGAAGGAAAACTCAAGCAACAATCCAAACTCATTATTTATAATAACATATCATAGCTTATCTTTTTTCAGAACATGGGGAATCGCCTCTTGCTTTCTTTTAAAGAGTCATGGGTAATCGCCTCTTGCCCTTTTTCAATTTAGAATCATGGGTACTCGTCTTTAGTCTACCCTTCATTATAGGAACGTGTGTAGTCGCCTCTTGTCCGTTCATCATGTGACATGGGTAATCGTCTCTTGTCTTTCTATCATATGACATAGGTAATCGCCTTTTGTCTTCTTCTTAGAGGTCATGGGTAATCGCCTCTTAGCTCATTTTTTTCATAATTCCATAGCTTAGATTCACTTTAGGTGACAAATACTTTCAACCTAGACTAATTCAATGTGAAAAAGCCTTTCACATTCATACGTAAGAAATCATGTAGGAAAAATCCCTGCCACAACAATCACATCAATAATCAACATATAATATCATATGCCCCACTCTCAAAGTAATTCTTATCATAAATCATCACATATGCTTCAATCTCAAAGAAAATCTTATTGTATCTTATTTATCCTATAAGAATACAAATAATTTCGTAAATACTCCTTTCATAGAGTAAAACTCATTTTAAATGAATTTCATCTTAGAAATATTGGTTAAGCATGGGTACATGGAATTTCATCATAAAAGCATAGAATCCTCTCAATTCATGCATATTCAATCATAATTCAATCAATTTAATCAATATTCCTAAAAACTCATAACTTAGAAGAAAACCCTAACTCAAATTGGGGAATTTCTACTTTTCAATTTGGAGAACTTAGTAGCTCCGTGGATGCAAGGGTCCCATGGTTGAAAGGCTATCATACATTGCTATCAAGTCCCAATATCAATTGAATAATGGAAGCTTGACCTTGTACCCTAGCTTGAATCTTCCTTTTCAAACTTCTAGAGAGAGAAATATTCTTGGGAGAGAAAGACTCAACTTCTTTTTTGTAAATTTTAAGAGAATGAAGTGAATGAATTAATTTGGGGTTAAAATCACTTATATAGCGGTCCTAGAAATAGGTAAAACGACATAGTATTGTTTAAAGAAATATAAAAAAGGCCCAAAAGCCACTGAACCTACAGCTAACGAAGCCCCCACACGGTACTTTTCACGAGTCGTCAAGGAACACAGGGGCCGTGGTGGCACCCGTGGTCCTTGACCAGTGGACTAGAAAACTTCCCTTAAACCCACTTCCCTCACGACCTACTCCACGAGCTGTCTAGTGGATCATGTGGAGGGTCCGCCCTAATGGTGGCTACTATCTCCCCCTCCAAAGGCATCACTACGCGCCGAGGTGCTCACCATGAGCCGTCTAGGTGCTCGTGGGAGGGGAGCCCTTTTTGGCCCAACTTTGTGACCCTTCACGAGCCACACCACGCCTCGTGGTTCCCTTTACGACACTTCTAGGCCTTCGTGAAGGGTGCCTAGGCTAAATCTCTGGCTTGTGACCTCTCACTTGATACCTTACTTAGCCTACTTGATTCTGAGGTATTACATAACTAGACTTACCGATATATAAGACCAGTTGAGCTATCAATTTGGAATTCGGTGTCTCCCACACTTAAAAGGGGTTGTCCTACTTGCCAAAGTAACGACCATGGACTTCTAGCTTTTGTGAATCCACTAGCTAATGTCTATCTAGACAATCCTATGTTGGCACATAGTTTATGGGACATGGGTTATCGCCATTTTTCCACTCGGTAGTAAGCTTTAACTTCCACAAAATAGTTCTTATTCATATTAAACTTAGCTCATATCTTGTCCTTATATCATGTGATAATCGCCTCTTGCCTCAATATTAGAATATCTCCTTAGCTTTGGTTCGTTTTAGGTGAGAAAACCTTTCAACCTTAAGAACCCTTATTATGTGAGAAAACTTTTCACAATCATGCTTTCAAGTGTATATATGAAATTCTTTCCACAACACAACAATAACAACATCATTGATACTTCAATCTCAAAGCATCCTTAAAAAATTTACATAAATTTCATTAAAACATTTACATAAATTTTATAAGAACATTCTTGATTTCATAAACTCTTTTTTCATAAACCAAAACCCACATTACATCATCATAACCTGCAAAACGTCGAAATTACATGGGTTCATGGGGGATCATCATAAAAAAAACACGAGATTAACTCAATTCATGCATAAAAGATCATAAATCCATCAATTAAATCAATAATCTAGAGAACCCAACATAGAAGAAAACCCTAACACAATTTGTGATTTCTATCTTTGAAAATAGGAGAATTTGGGAACTCCATGAATGGAAGGAATCCATTCATGAACACTATTATACCTCAATGCCAATTGCTTAACTTCAATGGCAGAATTTGAGATTTGACTTGAAACCCTAGGTTGAACCCTTCTTCTTCAACTTCTAGAGAGAGAAATATTTGAGAGGTCTTCATTTGGGAATTTGAGAGAATGGTTTCAATTGAGTAAATTTTGGAGTTCAAACGTTTGTATATGGGTTTTGATGAAGGGTAAAACGACATAGTATTAGGAGAAAAAAAAAGGAAAAGACCCAAAAGCCCCTGAGAAAATAACTGTCGGACCCATCGACAGTGGGGACCTACGGTCCGTGGGTTAACCTACGGACTGTCCTATCCCACCGTCGTTTGGTTCAGAAACCACTAGCTAGGACTCCCTACGACATACAAGACCTACAGTTCCTGGGTCCATCGAGGGACTGTGGACCACGGTCGTAGGTCCCAACTCTAGACCTTAAAATTTCTCTAAGTCTTGGACTCACCTACGAGACCTATCTACGGCTCATGCATTGATCGACGGACCGTCCTGGTGAACCGTTCAAAAAATACATAAAACTTGACATTTTTAAAAAGAGCTACTGGTCAACCACAGACACCACCTACAGTCTGTGGGTCATTCCACGGGTCGTTGATGGCACCGTAGGTCTAACACCAGATTTCTTAAAAATTGATTTTTTTCCATCTTTTCAAATATGAGGTGTTACATTATCTCCCCCATGGGATCATTCGTCCTCGAATGAGATTAAAGACATCATAAGGACGGTAGGAACTTAAACCTAACATCCCATCGTGCATGCAATTACATAAATGCACATATCTGAGGACAAAACATCAACTCCAAGCTAAAGCATGTTCAAAACATCATATCATGAAGTCTATATGTAACTCATACTCAAAAGCACATAAACATGTAAAAATCAATAAAGTTGACTCATTTTCTCAAAACTTAAGTTTTTTAATAAACATGCATAAAATAGGAAATCATGGGAATATCTAAGAAAGATGACACCAACGAGTAAACCATGAGGAACTCAATACATCAAGCTAGAGTAGGGGTAGAAGGAAAGAGATGAGGATAATGGGACATCATATCTGCCCTGGCCTCCCAAGTAGCACCCTCAACTAACTGATTCCTCCACAACACGTTTATGGAAGTAACTTTTTTATTTCTCAACTTCTTGACTTGCTGGTCTAAAATCTCAACCAGAACTTCTTCATAAAAAAAATTCTTCTTAACTCCCAGATCTTATAAGGGAATTATGGATGTCGAATCACCAACACATTTCTTCAACATGGAGACATGGAAAACCGAATGCACCGATGCCAATTCATTAGGCAATTCAAGTGAATAAGCAACCTTACCAATATGCCTCAAAATCTGATATGGTCTTACATATCGGGGACTAAGCTTCCCTTTCTTACCAAACCTCATAAACCCTTTATCGGTGAAATTTTTAAGTAAGCCCAATCCTTCACATCAAACTCAAGATATCTTCTTTTATTATCGGCATAGGACTTTTGCCGACTTTGAGCCGTTTTCAACCTTTCTCTAATAAGTCAAAATTTCTCCATAGTCTCGTGTACCAACTCTGGGCCTATTAAACCAACTTCGCCCACTTCAAACTAACCGATAGGATATCAACACCTCCTACTATACAATGCCTCAAATGGAGTCATATAGATACTTGAGTGATAATTATTGTTATATGCAAACTCAATCAGAGGCAAATGGTCATCACAATTACCTTTGAAATCAATAACATAAGCTCTCAACATATCTTCCAAAGTTTGGATAGTACTCTCTGCTTATCCATAGGTTTGGGGATGAAAATTTGTGCTAAGCTTAACACGAGTACCAAGACCCTTTTGTAAATATCTATAAAATTATAGAAGTGAATTGAGTACCACGATCAGAGATAATGGATAAAGGCACTCCATGCAACTTTACCATTTCTCTCAAGTACAACCTAGCATAGTCCTCCTCCGAATAAGACACCTTAACGGGAATAAAATGAATTGATTTCGTCATTCGATCTACTATAACCCAAATCGAGTCATGTTGTCGCCAGGTGCGAGGCAAACCAACAACAAAGTCCATATACAAATCTTCCCATTTCCAAGTAGGAATGCTAATATCTTGGGATAAACCTCCCGGTTTCTGATGCTCAACTTTCACATGTTGACAATTAGGGCACTTAGCCATAAATTCCACAATATCCTTCTTCATCCCATTCTAACAATAGATCTCTCATAAATCACGGTACATCTTAGTGGCTCCCGGGTGAATAGAATACCTAGAACTATGGGCTTATGACAAGATATGTTCTCTCAAGTAATAAACATTAGGAACACACAAATGACCTTGATATCTAAGTACATCATCTCCCCCTTGGGAGAAAGCCTCTACGGACTTTTTAAGCACCGCTTCCTTTAATTCAACCGATGTTGGATCAAGGCCTTGCTTGGCTTTCAAATACTCCACAAAAGATGATTTAGAGCCATTTTTAACCATAAAACCACCCTTAGTAGAGTCCTCAAATTTAAGACCCAACAGGGCCAATCTATGAACATCTTAAACTAACTCTTTCTTATCATCCTCGATGTGAGCAATACTACCCATAAATAACCAACTAAGAGCATCCGCCACCATGTTTGCCTTACCGGGGTGATAGAGAACACTCATATCATAATCTTTCAATAACTCAAGCCACCTCTTTTGTCGAAGATTTAGATCCTTCTGATTAAATACATATTGCAAACTCTTGTGGTCGGTAAAGACATCCACATGAACACCATACAAATTGTGCCTCCAAATCTTTAAGGCAGAAACAACCGCTAGTTCAAGGTCATGGGTAGGATAGTTCTTCTCGTGAATCTTAAGTTGTCTTGAAGCATAGTAAATAACTTTCCCATTTTTAAAAAGCACACATCCTAGTCCAATTCTTGAGGCATAACGATAAAAAACAAAACCATCAGTCCCTTTCGATAAATCCAACACTGGAGCAGAAGTAAGTCAATATTTAAATTTATAAAAGCTCTTTTCATATGCTTCAAACCATATGAATTTAGCCTTCTTTTGAGTCAATGCTATCAATGGAGAGGCGATCGATGAAAACCCCTCAACAAACCATCTGTAGTAACCAGCAAAACCCAAGAAACTTCTAATACCTGAAGGTGATAGAGGTCTAGGACAACTCTTAACCGCATCTGTCTTCTTAGAATCTACCTCAACACCCTTACTTGAAACAATATGACGAAGAAAAGCTACGGACCTTAGACAAAACTCAAATTTGCTAAACTTTGCAAAGAGTTGTTGGTCCATGAGAATTTGCAACACAATCCTTAAATGATTGATGTGATCATCCTCACTTCTCGAATAAATCAATATGTCATCAATGAACACAATCAAAAACATATAAAGTTATTGTCCAAACACCCTATTCCTCAAATAGCTAAATGCCACCGGAGCATTAGTGCAACCAAAAGACATTACCAAAAACTCATAATGACCATACCGAGTTCCAAAAGCCGTCTTTGGAATGTCATTTTCTTTCATCCTCAACAGGTGATAACACGATCGGAGGTCAATCTTGGAGAAGTAACTCGCTCCTTGATGTTGGTCAAACAAGTTATCTATTCTTGGGAGAGGATATTTATTCTTAACGCTCACCTTATTCAACTGTCGATAGTCTATACAGATACGAAGAGAACCATTCTTCTTTCTAACAAACAATACTCTAGCACCCCATTTAGAGATACTCGGTCGAATGAAACCATTATCCAACAAATCTTTCAATTTCTCTTTCAACCGCTTTAGTTCTGCTGGAGTCATTCGGTATGGAGGAATAGAGATAGGTTGCGTATCTGGGATAAGATCAATACCTAAGTCTATTTCTCTTTTGGGAGGAATACTGGGTAAATCCCACAGGAACACTTCTAGAAATTCAATAATCATGGGGACTGACTCAAGAGTAGGGGTTTCAGAATCTACATCCCTCACCCTAACTAGATGGTAAATAAAACCCTTCGCAATCATGTTTCTAGCTTTAAGACTAGAGACAAACTGACCCTTAGGGATAGAATTTTCCCATTTCCATTCTAGGACAGGCTCATTTGGGAACTGAAACTTAATTACACTAGTACTACAATCAATAGAAACATAACATGAATGCAACCCATCCATACCAAGGATAACATCAAAATCTAGCATATCAAGCTCTACCAAATCAACAAGAGTAACTCTATGGGACAAGGAAATGGGACACTTTCTATAAAAGTAAGTAATAACTATCTAAACTATCTTATGAAGAATGAATAGCTTGGATTGTTGCTTGAGGTACCTTCCATGAGGTAAGTTGACTAAGAGGTGATGACCGAAGTCTTAACTAAGGATGAGTAAGGTTGCTTGAGAAGTATTCCTTTCTTATTATGATATTGATGTATGTGCATGATTATGCTTATGGTTTATATTGACTAACCATGATGTTTATGTTGTTTATTCTAGCTATCATATTTAGTACTTAATTGTACTAACGCATACTCTTGCCTACATTCTTATCAAATGTAGGATTCAGCAACTTATATTCTCACACTTGTGGCTAGCTTCGTTGTTGATCAAGGAAGTGAAGATTTGGTGAGTCCTCATTGTGTTCAAGGATGTGATCACCCTTTTCTATCATGATTTTCCTTTATGTTTTCGACTATTGTATGGGCTGCATGCCAAGACTATATTCATGTTGTTTTAGAGGGTTTGAGACTATGGTATTAGACTTCCACTAGTTTTTATAAAAGACTTTGATTGTATTGAAAAGTTTTAATTCTCGCTCATTTCTATTACTTTATGTTATGATATGCTAAGTGGCTTGTATGAGGCCTCTCGGGGTCTTGTACGCCTTGTTACATCTAGGGGGTACCCCTGGGTCGTGACAAACTTGGTAATCAGAGCACAAGGTTTAGAATTGTTCTAGGATGTCTCAAACCACGTCAAGTAGAGTCTTGTTCATAAGTGTGAAGCGCGCCACATTTATGAATGAGAGGCTACTAGATGTTTAGGAAACTTCACTTCTTCATTTCCATAAGTCTTGCCATGGAGTATAACTCTATAAAGTCTTTCTCCTAATTCTTACCCGGTGGTTTTCAGGATATGACTACTGGAAAAAGTGGGTCCCATAGAATGGGAAAGATTCAAAAGTGCTTTTCTTGATTGATTTTTACCTCTTGAGATGAGAGAGGACAAGGTGCTAGAGTTTATCAACCTTAGTCAAGGAAATATGAGTGTAAGGGAATACATTTTAAGGTTCACTCAACTATCTAAGTATGCTCCTTCTATTGTGGCGGATAAAAGAACCAAGATGAGTAAGTTTGTGTCGGGAGTGTCCGACTTGGTTGTCAAAGAATGTTGCACCGCTATGCTTGACCATGACATGGACATTTCTAGCCTTATGGTGCATATCCAACAAATTGAGGAAAAAAATCTCAAGGAAAGATTTAGGGAGGCAAAGAGAGCAAGAGTGGATGATGGTAACTATTCACATTCTAGGTCTGGTAGACGGGGTCGTTCAAGGTTCCGGCAAAAGTTCTCCGGGCAAGGTTTTTCAAATTCTCCTCCAAGGTCTAACAATGAAAGGGTGTCTAACCCGAAACCTCAAGGAGATAGTAATAAGTCCATGATATCTACTTGTGTTAAGTGTGGAAGACACCATGAGGGTCAGTGTCTAGCGGGTCTCAATGCTTGATTTGGGTATGGAAAGACGGATCACAAGATAAGGAATTGTCCTTTGGTTGCTAAGAATGAGGGAGATAACCGTCGTAGGGCTCAACCTAACTCCTCATCCGGTCCAAGTGCTTCGGGTGCAAGTGATCCTAAGCAAAACCGGTTTTATGCTCTCCAAACTTGAGGTGATCAAGAGAGTTCCCCGGATGTGGTGACCGGTATGTTAAAAAATTTTCAAATAGATGTGTATGGTTTACTTGATCCCAGTGCTACTTTGTCTTTTGTGACACTTTATGTGGCCATGAGGTTTGATGTGCTACCTGATGTATTATTAGAAACTTTTTCTATCTCTACTCCTGTTGGTAATTCTGTGTGGACTGAAAGGGTATATAGAAGGTGCTCGGTTTCCTTACCCCATTGAGTTACTCTTGTTGACTTGGTAGAGCTTGATATGTTAGACTTTCATGTCATCCTTGAGATGGATTGGTTGCATTCATGTTATGCTTCTATAGATTGTAGAACTAGTGTAGTCAAGTTTCAATTTCCATATGAGCCTATCCTAGAGTGGAAGGGAAATTCTATACCTAGAGGTCAATTCGTTTCTTACCTTAAAGCTTGAAAGATGATCTCTAAAGGTTGTGTTTACCATATAGTTAGGGTGAGGGATGTGGAGTCTGAAATCCCTATTCTTCAGTCGGTCCCCATTGTAGAAGAGGTTCCGGAAGTTTTCCCCGATGATCTATCCTGTATTCCTCCCGAAAGGGAAATAGACTTCGGTATTGATCTTCTCCCAGATACGCAACCTATCTCTATTCCACTTTATAGAATGGCTCCAGCAGAACTTAAGGAGTTGAAAGAACAATTAAAGGATCTATTGGATAAAGGTTTCGTCCGCCCGAGTATCTCTCCTTGGGTTGCTCCGGTGTTGTTTGTTAAGAAAAAGGATTGTTCACTCTGAATGTGTATTGATTATCGACAATTGAACAAGTTGAACATTAAGAATAAGTATCCTCTTCCAAGGATTGATGATTTGTTTGACCAACTTCAAGGTGCAAGTTATTTCTCTAAGATTGATATCCGATCGGATTATCACCAATTGAGGGTGAAAGATGATGACAGCCTGAAGACGGCTTTCCGAACTCGGTATGGTCATTATGAGTTTCTAGTAATGTCATTTGGTTTGACTAACGCTCCGGCGGTGTTTATGGACTTGATGAATAGAGTATTTTGACATTATCTTGACATGTTTGTGATCGTGTTTATCGATGATATTTTGATCTATTCAAGAAATTAGAATGAGCATATGTATCATTTGAGGATCGTATTGCAAATCCTGAAGGACCAACAACTTTTTGCAAAGTTTAGTAAATGTGAATTTTGGTTGAGATCTGTAGCTTTCCTTGGTCATATAGTTTCAAGCAAGGGTATTGAGGTAGATCCGATTAAGACGGATGTAGTCAAGAGTTGGCCTAGACCTCTATCACCGACATATATTAGAAGCTTCTTGGGTTTGGCCGGTTATTATAGAAGATTTGTGGAGGGTTTTTCCACGATTGCCTCTCCATTAATGGCTTTGACTCAAAAGAAGGCCAAGTTTATATGTTCGGTTGCTTGTGAGAAAAGTTTTCAAGAGTTGAAAGATAGGCTTACTTCCGCTCCAGTGTTGACTTTACCGGAAGGTACGGATGGCTTTGTGGTATATTGTGACGCTTCTAGAGTTAGGTTGGGATGTGTGCTTATGCAAAATGGTAAACTAATTGCCTATGCTTCAAGGCAACTTAAGGTTCATCAGAAGAACTATCCTACCCACGACATTGTATTAGCGGTGGTGGTATTTGCCTTAAAGATTTTGAGGCATTTTTTGTATGGGGTTCATGTTGATGTTTTCACCGACCATAAGAATTTACAATATGTGTTTACCCAAAGATATCTAAATCTTTTCCAAAGAAGGTGGCTTGAGTTATTGAAGGATTATGAATGTCATGACCCAGGGGTACCCCTGTCATGACTCAGGGGTATACCCTAGATGTAACATGTTGTACTAGACCCCGAAAGGCCTAACACAAGCCACTTAGCATATCATAACATAAAGTACATAGAAATGATGCAGAAATTTTAAAACTTTTTCCATACAATCAAAGTCTTTATAAAAACAAGCGGAAGTCTATAACACTTTGTCTCAAACAATCTAAACTCAACTTGAAAAAAACTTTGCGACGCAGCCCATACAATAGTCTAAAACATAAAGGAAAGACATAAAGGACAGACATAAATGAAAGGTGAGCAAATCCTCGATGCTATGAGGACTCACCAAATCTTAAACTCCTTGCTCTACTAGGAACCTAGCCACGGGAATGGAACTCAATGTCGCCGGACCCTACATTTGATAAGAATGTAGGCAAGAGTATGCGTTAGTATAATAATGACTAAATATGATGGCTAGCATAAATCATCAACATAAGCATATAAGAGGCATTAGTCAACATAAGACCTATACCATAATCATAAGGAACAATAACATAAGTCATAAGCATAAGAGACATCATCATAAGACATAGACAAAAAGCATAAGAGATAACAACGTAATCATAAGGATAATCTCCAACATCGACACAATGTAAACATTAGTCATCATAATGAATAGTCCATATACATAGTCAATACTTAGACCTTCATATCATAATAGAACCACTTCGTAAGTAACCTCCAAGTATACTTGTGCAATGCATGGATAAGATCCCATAATCCCATCCATGCTAAGTATCCCCTTTGGCCACCATAACCATACTTACCATCTTGACCTCATCCTTAGCTTATTTATCATACACAAGGGAACATTCACCTTTAGTCACACATGGATTAGGAAGGGCCTTTCAAGCTACAATCCCAACTAAGCACACATCATAAGCATAAGTCATGAGCATATTCATTACATAGTTCATCATACATAAGAGGAGTATATCATAACTACCCTAAAAGCATACTTGTGCAATGCATAAATAAGATTCCATAATCACACCCATGCTAAGTAAAGATTCTTGAGCAACCATAACTCATAAAACTCATTATTCATATTCTTGTTTTGATAGTGGGAATTAGCCTTAACCGACATAGACAATGTGAGCTTTACATGGAATCTGGTGTTACCCACACCGAAAAGAGTTGTCTTACTTGCCTAAGGTAAGACCATCATTTGATAGCTTTAGGTGGATCCAATAGCTAAATAACCTACGGGGGCACGTAGTTTATGGGATAAGGAGATTGCTACTAGAAACCCGACCTTTCTCACGAAAGGGATTCCATCTCAAGAGATTGCTTCAAGGAATCCGGCCTTTCTCATGGAAGAGCTTCCATCTCACATCAATATCCACTCGGTGCTAAGCATAATTCCCACGGGGTACTTATTATGCCATAACTTGTTTCATTAGAATAGCTCATTAGATCATGCGTGAGAATAACCTTTCACTGTCCATGTTTACATTTAACATTAGATTCAATTAGGTGAGAATATCCTTTCAACCTTAGAATCTTCATTATGTGAGAAAACATTTCACATCATGTTCATTATGTGTTCATGAGAATAGCCTTTCAATGAATAACAACAACATTATCATAATCATGGACACTTCATTCATAGTCATGCATAAGTGTGTGTGTGAGAATAGCCTTTCAACAACACCACAATTACATCATAGTAATAATCACTTAACTCTCAAAGTGTTCTTAAAGCATATACATAAGTCTCATAAAACATGCATAATATCCTATATTGCCCTTTCAAGGGTCAAGGATCATATTCAATCAACACATCTAGAATTCACTACATTAGACACGGATATAATCATAATTCAAGAAATCAATTTACTTCAAGCATAATCTCATATACTCATAATATAGGTCATGTGGGTGAAGTCCTTCCACAATATACCTTATACAAATCAACATACGTAATAGCTTTACTCTCAAAGCCTTAACATTCATAGTTCAACATATTAGCCTTACTCTCAAAGCCCTACTAGTCATAACTCAACATATAAGCTTCATTCTAAAAACCCTAACAATAATCATTCATCATCCATGCCTTAGTCTCAAGACAATTATAATCATCATAGCTTTCAAGTCATAATTCATCATGCATACTTGATCATAACCAATTCATGTCTATAAGCTTTCACCTTAAGAAATCTATTCATACTTCATCATATTACCCCCAATCTCAAGCACTACTAATCATGATTCATCATATAAGACCTAATCTAATCAATTCATGTCTTCAATCTTTACCTTTAAGTAATTCATATCTAAGTTCTCTAATCTCAAGAAATTCATAAAGTAATTCATTAATCTTAGAAGATCACATCTAAGCCCTCAATTTCCTCTTTCATGCCATAAAACCAAACTATATCAATTTCACCCTACAGTATTAGGTTAAAAAATAATACATATATAATCATACTAAAATCATGTAATTACATCATAAACAATCATAAACAACCATTATCCACTCAATTGGATCAACCTATAACAATACCCACAATATAGGAAGGAACCGTAACTAGAATTGGAGATTCATCTTCACAATTGGGGGAAACATGGGAGATTCATGGATGAAAGGGATCCATGAATGAATAAGCCATCATAACTTGTTTATAAAGCCTAGCAAGCTTGAAACAATGGAGTCTTGACCTAGCTTGAACCCTCTTCTTCTTCTTCACTTTCTAAAGAGAGGATATTTGAGAGGGAATTGGGTTTCATTGGTGAATTGAAATAATGACTAGGATCAATGTATTTAGGGGTCTAATAGCTTTATATAGGTGGTCTAATCTAATATAAAATGACACCACTTAACTCCTAATTAATTCCGGAATATTCCCTTAACCCCCAACTTAACCGACTTAAAGTCCAAGGCTGCCTCACCCACGAGACCCACGCCCACGGGCCGTGGGTGGACCCATGGGGCATGCTGGTCATCCGTGGGTGGAGGTACTGGAACATGATTCTTGAGCCCTTGACCCACGATCCCTCAGCCACGGGGCGTGCGTCCCCCTACGGGTTGTTAGTCCCCCTCGTGAGTGTACTGTTTTGGGGCAGCTTTTAGGGCAGTCCTAGGGTCCTCCTCAAGGACCCTTGGGTGGTTCTTGGGGAGTCGTACATTGACGTTAAACCCAAAAGCCCTTCATTCTAATTACGGGAAGCCATATATATGACCCTAACCCTCATGTCTAACTCTAGTTGACCTACTAAACTACAGGGTGTTACAATATCTCCCCCTTGGAAACATTCATCCTCGAATGATACTCTAGGCACTTCTTAAGGTCACGACTCTAGACTAGAAACCCATCATGCATGCAATTCATCTAAATGCATACAAACAAAAGAGGAACTTCATCTCCAAACTAAACATACTCAGTGCATCACAAGGGAGTAGGAACTACATCTAACAACCCAAAATGCATGAAACTCAACATCTACTCATGTTCAAGGAGGAACTACCATCTACGAACTATAACATGCTCAACACACTCTCATGGAGCTCATATGCAATTTACTCTCAAAAAACATTTATTCAAGGAGGAATCTCTCAACTCCAAACTAAGGCATGCTCATATATTCATCTCATGAAGTCAAATAGGCAACTCATACTCAATGCACTACAACATGAGGAAATAATCATGCAAACTCAGTTTGTTACTAAAACATAGTTTTCATGAGCAGTCACCACATAAGGAAATCATGGAAACATACAATTCACACATGACTTCACATATTAAGCAAATCATGAGGAACTCATCATCTCAAGAGTTCATATGGGCCTACAAAATGGGGACTAAACTTCCCAACTTATTCCACCTTTCTAGGGTGAGAAACTCAAGTAAACCCAACTCTTAAGAATTAGGAACACTCAACAACTTTGCTAACTAAGCACATCATCTCCCCCTTGTGAGCAAGCCTAAAAGGACTTTTTAAGCACCATTCATTTCAATTTAACTAAGGTTGGATTAAGTCATCACTAAGCCTTCACATTCATCACACATGGTGATTCTAAACTATGGTGAACTATACTGCTACCCTTATTAGGTGTCTACTAATTAAACATCTCAAGGTTTCTTCTAAACACCCTATTCCTTAAGTCTTCATCAACATACCCAAAGCTCAAAATAGCCAAGTAGGGTTCTACCCTCCAATCATGTCTAGGTATTATCTAAACACCCTAATCAAAATGACCATACCTAAGATCAATCTTAATAAGGTAACTAACTCTTTGAAGTTGGTCAACACTTAAGGTTGTGGGCTGATCACCTTGTTAAGCTTGTTGATGTTCAAAAGAAATCACCTGAACCGTAATAGTTGTTAGAGAGAAAACTATTACACTTAAAGCCTAGCCTACCCACACTGTTTCAGCAATCCATTGTTAGATTTCATTTACCCATATAACATAATTAGCTTCTAAACGATCACATCCCGAGAATTCCTCTATCTACAGTTATTTTCCCCTGTTTTCGTTGTTGTTTCAGCTGTTCACTACAAATCTAAACCCCCATCTGACATTCGTTGTCACCCCTTTTAGATTTATTTGTATGATTTCAATCATTTTCATTCCTATAACCGTTTAGAACACGTTTGTACCTCATAACTGAATTTTAGACACGTACCATTCCCTGTGGGTTCGACCCCAACTCTTCGTTGGGTTTTATACTGCTTAACGATCGTTTGCACCTAGAATCAGATGAGGTGTGTTTGAAACGTTAATAAAAATGAACATAACCCACAATATTGAAAGCAACCCTAACTTGAATTGGGGATTTCTTCTTCACAATTGGGGAAAAATAGGGAACTCCATGGATGAATAAGCTATCATACCTTGCTTACAAGGCCCTCAAAAAGATTAGAAGATTGGAGACTTGACCTAGCTTGAACCCTCTTTTTTTTCTTCTTCTTCTTCTTCTTCTTCTCTCTAGAGAAAGAATATTTGTGAGAGAATTGGGTTTCTTTTTGGTCAATTGAGAGAATGACTTAAATGAATTAATTTAGGAGTCTAAAGTCTTTATATAGGTGGTCTAGATTAGTGTAAAATGACACCACTTAATCCTAATTAAAACCGGAAAGCCCCAAAGTGCCCTTTCACTTAACCACCAACTGCCAAACTGCCTCAACCCACGAGACCCCGACCATGGGGCGTAGGTGGACCTACGGCCTATACTGGTTGGGCGTGGTTTGGGTTCTGGGGTCTGAGTTTTGGGATTGGGACCTACGACCCCATCCACGGGGCGTGGATCCTGCCCGTGGATACTGCCTTAGGCAGTTTTGAGAGGGAGTTCCCCCACGTTGCACACAAAAGGGGCGTGGGTCCAACCACGGGGCATGGGTGGCCTAGTGGGTGACACTTGGAACTCTAAAACATGCTAACTTCCCTCTCAAGGCTACGGGGTGTTACAATATCTCCCCTTTGGGACCATTCATCCTCGAATAATGTTCTAGACACTTCCTAAGGTCACGACTCTAGACTAGCAACTCATCATGTATACAACTCATCTAAATGCGTATAACCAAAGGAGGAACTTCATCTCAAAGCTAAACATACTCAATGCAACACAAGTAAGTAGGAAATATATCTAGCAACCCAAAATGCATGAAATTCGACATCTACTCATGTTCAAGGAGGAACTACCATCTCCGGGATAAATCATGCTCAACACAATCTCATGGAGCTCATATGCAATTCAATCTCAAAAAGCATATCTAAACAGATTCAACAACTCATCTCATGAAGTCTATAGGCAACTCTACTGAATGCACTACAACATGAGGAAATAAATGATCCAAACTCATTTTTCTTTCAAATCACAAGCTTTCATGAATATGCATCACATAAGAAAATCATGGAAACATCTAAACACACAATGACCTTACCGTCTAGGCACACCATCTCCACCCCTCCTTGGGAGGAAGCCTCAACGGACTTTCTAAGCATCGCCTCTTTCAATTCTACTAAGGTCGGATCCATACATTGCTTAACTTTCACATCTAACACAAAAGACGATCTGGAACCATCTTAACCATAGCACTACCCTCGGTAGATTCTACTAGCAAAACAGCATTACTACAACTCATAATGATCATGCCGGGTTCTAAAAGCCGTTTACGGAAAATCATCATCTTTCACCCTCATTTGGTGCTAACCCTAACTAAAGTCAATCTTAACAAAGTAACTAACTCTTTGAAGTTGGTCAACACTTGAACCCCTCTCCCTCACCTTAACTAGGTGGTATATGAAACCCTCAAAGTCAATCTTTAACACTAGACATAATCCAACTTTTGGCATAGACTTCCCCCTTCCACTCTCTGATAGACTCATTCGGGAACTAACAATTTGACTACACGTGTTTCACAATCACATAGGGGCATACTAGGAGTGCAACCAAACCACCACAAAGACAACATCAAAATCTAGCAAAACAAAAAAATCTATTGAAAAGCTATTAACATATCGGGATCCATATCGGGAGCACACTCTTCTTCACCTCTAGCTTGAAGTGCATAAAACCAGTTTTGCTTTGGAGCATTAGAGTTCGGACCACGATGAGGAGCTTGCTTGCCCTCTCTTCCTTTAGCCTTAAGCACCGGGCAATCCCTCATTTTGTGACCACTCTTTCCACAACCATAAAAAATTTACATGCCGGCAAGGCACCTACCATCGTGCTTCCTTCCACACTTAGTGCAATTAGACTTAGGCAATGAAGACCCACCACCCTTCTCTTGGTTATACTTAGAGGTGTTGGGGGAAACTTGACCAGAAAACGTTTGTTGAATAGGTCGACCTTGTTCCTCGGACTTTGCATTAGATAACTTCCCGTCACCGGTCTTAGCTCTTTTCATTTCCCTATTTTTTTCCTTGAGCTTTGACTCCTCAATTTTTTGGGCATGCACCATAAGACGTGAGATATTCATATCACCAATGAGCATTGCCGTACGACATTATTTTTCTACCAAGTCAGACACTCCCATTACAAACTTATTCATCTTAGCCCTCGAATTTGCCACTATAGTTGGAGCATACTTGGATAGTTGGGTAAACCTCAAGGCATATTCCTTAACAATGATACTACCTTGCCTAAGGTTAATGAACTCTTGCATTTTAGCATCCCTCAACTCTAAGGGAAGGAACCTATCAAGAAATGCCAATTTGAACACTTTCCACTCAATGGGACCCGCTCTTACTGGCCTCTCATCTTTCCATTCATCATACCATACTTAAGCAACATCTTTCAATTGGTAAGTGGCTAGCTCCAGCTTTTCTACCAAAGTCACCCCCATAATAGCAAGTACCTTATAGACCTCGTCGATAAACCCTTTAGGATCATCTTCCAATTTGGAGCCATAAAACTCCGAAGGGTTCATCCTAGCAAAGTCCCTCACTCTTGAAGCCACGATATTCGCATTAGTGTTCACGGGAGCAATCACCTCTCTATTGGCTTGAGCCGTCACAGCTTGAGCCAAAACTTGAAAAACCGCCCTAAACTCCACATGAGTAACATTCTCAACTAGAGGATCAACCGAAGCTTGAGGACCTTGAGGATGAGCTACTTGATTCACATCGTCTTCTTCCTTCTAGCGAAAGCCCTTCGAGTAGTCAAATCCTGTAGACCATCGAGTAAGGATTAAGAGAAAGACCTAATAGAGTTAAACTCTATCGCACTACTTAAGAGTAATGAAACAGGTGTAGTTTCCTAATCATCTAATAGCTTCCCATTCATAAATGTGGCGCGCTTCACACTTATGAAGAAGACTCTACTAGACGTGGTTTTGAGACATCCTAGAATCATTCTAAACCTTATGCTCTGATACCATGTTTGTCACGACCCAAGGGTACCCCCTAGATTTAACAAGGCGTACAAGACCCCGAGAGGCCTTATACAAGACCCTTAGCATATCATAACATAAAGCAATAGAGCTGATGTAGAAATTTAAAACATTTTCCATAATATCAAAGTCTTTTAAAAAACGAGCGGACGTCTATTACACTTTGTCTTAAACCATCTAAAACATGAACATCTTTGGGACACATCCCATACACAAGTCTAAACATGAAAGAAAGTCATAAAGGAAAGGTGATCAAATCCTCGATGCTACGAAGACTCACCAAGTCTTCACTCCTTGCACTAATAGGAACCTAGACACAGGGATGGAACTCAATATCACTGGACCCTACATTTGATAAGAATGTAAGCAACAGTATGTGTTAGTACAATCAAGTACTAAATATGATAGCTACCATAACAACATAGTCATAGGCATAATCATCAACATACACATGATATAGGCATTAGTCAACAAAACGCATAATCCATAAACATAAGAGATACATCATATTCCTAAGCATAGTCAATACTTAGATATTCATAACATAAGAGAACCACTTCATAAGTAACCTCAAAGCATACTTGTGCAATGCATAAATAAGACCCCATAATGTCACCCATGCTAAGTACCACTTTAGGCCATCATACATTTTTATAATCTTTTGATTTCATCCTTAGCTTATTTCTCATAGACAAGGGAACCTTTACCTTTAGTCAAACATATCAAGGAAGGAAACTATAGCAACAATCCCAAGCTAAGCATACATCATATAAGAAAATCTCATATAAAAACATGCTTACGATACTTCCTTGAAGTATCCTTGTTTCATCATAATCATGCTACTTTGATTGGGGACTAGTCCCTCCATTAAAGCTTTTGAACACTACGAGATACTTCTTTAAGCACATCTTAGTTCATCATTACTTTGAACACTACTAGATACTTCTTCAAGCATGTCTTAGTTCATTATTACTTTGAACACTACGAGATACTTCTTCAAGCATGTCTTAGTTCATTGGATACAAACATTGCTACTAGAAACCCAGACTCCACTACGTGAAGGCTTCCATCTCATGAGACCTACTTTGGGAAACCCACACTCAACTACGTGAGAGTTCCCATTTTGGAAGCATGGACTCAACTATGTGAGAGCCTCCATCTCATTGTCAATATCCACTCGGTGCTAAGCATACATCCCACAAGATAGTTATTAAGTCTTAATTAACTTATGTATGATGGTAGGATGTCCTTGACAACCAATACAAGTTTCATACATAAGATAGCTGTTTGGTCATGCGTGAGAATGTCCTTTCAACAACACAACAACAACATCATAATCATAGATACTTCACTCTCAAATTTTTCTTAAAGCATATACCTAGATTTCATAACAAATGCATAAATATCATACTTTACCTCCTTAAGATTCAAACATCTCTTTCAATCATCACATCTAGACTTCTAGCATTAGATATGGATATCATCATAACTCAAGTTATTCTATCACTTCATATAATCAAACATTCATAAGGTATATTAAGTGGGTAAAGTCCTTCAACAACACTTCTTCCAAGGGGGAGATGGGGTACTTAGATACCAAGGTTGATTATGTGTTCCAAATGTGGATGACTTAAGGGAACAAATTTTGGCGGAAGCCCATAGTTATCGATATTCCATTCACCCGGGAGCCACCAAGATGTATCGTGATTTATGGAAGGTCTATTAGTGGAATGGGATGAAGAAGGATATTGCAGGATTTGTAGCTAAATGTCTGAATTTCCAACAAGTAAAGGTTGAGCAAAAAAAATGGGGAGATTTATCGCAGGAATCAGTATTTCTACTTGGAAGTGGGAAGATATAAATATGGACTTTATAGTAGGGTTGCCACGTACTCGGAATCAATATGATTCAATTTGGGTTATAGTAGACCGAATGACGAAATCGGCTCATTTCATCCCCGTCAAGGTTTCTTATGCGCTGGAAGACTATGCTAAGTTATATTTGAGGGAAATGGTAAGATTGCATGGTGTGCCATTGTCGATTATATCCGATAGAGGTAATCAGTTTACTTCTCAGTTTTGGAAATAATTCCAAAAGGGTCTTGGCACAAAAGTGAAGCTTAGCATGGCTTTTCACCCTCAAACTGATGGGCAAGCAGAACGAACAATCCAAACTTAAAAATATATGTTGAGAGCGTTTGTCATCGATTTCAAGGGAAGCTGGGATGATCACTTGCCATTGATAGAGTTCACTTATAATAATAGCTACCATTCTAGTATTGGTATGCCCCCTTTTTAATCACGTTATGGTAGGAGGTGTAGATCTCCTATAGGGTGGTTTGAAGTGGGTGAAGTTGCTTTGATTGGACCCGAACTAGCTCATGAGGCTATGGAAAAGGTCCAGCTTATTAGAGAGAGGTTGAAGACCTCTCAAAGACGACAAAAGTCCTATGCCAATGTTAGGAGAAGAGACCTTGAGTTTGAGGTTAGTGATTGGGTCTATTTGAAAATCTCACCCATGAAGGGTGTGATGAGATTTGGGAAGAAAGGAAAACTTAGTCCCCAATTTATAGACCCATATCAAATCTTGAGATGTGTTGGTAAGGTTGCTTATGAGTTAGATTTTCCAAATGAGTTGGTGATATACCGTAAGTTTACGGTATTTTTGATACATTTCACTTAGAATTTGTATGTGTCTAGAGCTATATTGTGTTAGAATTAATGTTTTTATGTAATATTTATAGGAAATTGGCTTGGATGTAGTAGAGTGAGATGACAGCTAAAAATCTGCTGAAGGAGCCACCCACGGAAGTCACCTACGGACCGTAGGTCCTTCGACGGTCTGTCGATGGGTAGCGTAGATGGAGAATCATGGAAGTCTGAAAAAGTGTGAAACCACAGATGCAACTGACGGATCGTAGGTCGACCTAAGGGTCGTCCTGCACATCCGTCAATTGATTCTGGGAGTTGAAGTTCCAGTACCTAATGAAAAAGAGTCTAAGTATGGGCCTACGGAAGGGACCTACGAACCGTAGGTCGACCCACGGTCCGTAGGTCGAAGTCGTCGAATAATGTCGCGTCCCAAAAGTTTATTTCCTTATTTCGTTTCCTCTTTGTTTAGGACATTTTTTCTATAAATAGGGTATGTAAACCTCATTTTTAGGGGTTAGACAATATAGTTTACTTTTAGTTCTTGGTATTTTATGAAATTAACTTGCAACTTTAGCAATTTGATTTCTTAATTTCGTTTTAAATGATTTTGACTTTGCAATTCAATTGGAGATTTCGTGCTTTTTCTACTCTAATTGTAAGGTCATGAATTCTCTTTATCAAAACATGAATTGTGTTCTTTCAAGCATGAGTAGCTAAATCCAAAACTAGGGTTGTGGGAACCATGAGCAATTAACAACGTATGAATAATAATTAAGTAATAGTGTTTATGCATGTATTGTAATTCTTTCACTTAAAAGTCTTTTTAACGAGTGCACGCGTTAGAACTCGCCTCGTTGCTACTTGCCAGACCAAGGAGGTAGTTAATGAGAAAAGAATTAGCAACAGAAATTTAGTGGATGTTATCTAATAGTCTAATGTCAATTGGTGCGAGGGTGAAAACTAAGCCATACATTGATGTGATGTCTAATCTAAGGTAAAGGTAAGTGTTAGTAAAGTCTACACTTGTAGCCGGACCAAGGTGCGTAGTGAAATTCCCTATTTGGAGGACCAATCACTTAGGGATACCTATCTTACCAACTTTCCATGTAAAACACTAGCAAAGAATTACTATTATTAAAATTACCGCGTTAAAAGCTTATGGGGAACACATCTACCCTAGTTTCTCTCTCATATTGATAATCAAAAGTTTGAATCCTGGTCACTTGTTACTTGATCAACAATCATTTATTTGTTTACACAAAACCCCCCCTTTAATTACTTATTTTCGGAAATAGTTTGATTAAACAGATATAATAGTGAGTTAAGTTTAAGTTTAAACCATATTCCTCTTAGGATCGACTCCAACCTACAAGTTGGGTTTTTTATTTAACAACGATTGCTTATACTTCTTTAGGGAGGTGTAATTTGAGTGTATCAAATTTTGGCGCCGCTTTCGGGGAATTTGTCTTTTAGATTAAGTTTAACTACATTATTGAACTTTAGTCAAGTATTTCCCGATTTTATGTTTTTGTTTTGTTTTTATTTTCTACAGGTTTCTACTCTAGTGTATGCCAAGTACACAGAGTCGAGGAGAACCATTGACCCCTTACGAACTAGAGTTGAGTAAAACTTTGAGAAAAATGGATAATCAAGGGGTCCAAAATAATCCAATCAGAGAAGATCTTGGAGATGGATTGGAATTGCAGCCTCCAGAAATTATTAATGTGCCCGCTCAGGTTCATGGTGGTAATCTAATCAGAAATGCAGAAAGGGTTCAGAATCCACCAGCACCGAGGTTTCGTGAGCATTACAGGGCTGATTATGATGCTACCACCTCAGATGGTCCTATTGTTCTTCCACCGCTACCTCCGTGTCACACATTTGTGGTCACTAGCAGATTGATACAAATGCTTACAGCGAGAGGGTTGTTTGATGGGTTGGCTTCGGAGGATCCCTATACTCATATGGCTAAACTTTCCAGTGTGTGTAAACGTTTTGTTGGGTGACCAAAGTTAGATATGGATGTCATCGGTCTGAGGGTCTTTCCACCATCACTGACTGGAGATGCTACTATAAGGTTTTCTGAGTCACCATACAATTTGATCTATACATGGGACCAATGCATAAGGTATTCACAGCGAGGTACTTTCCGGTGTCCAAAAAGCTTAATCATAAGGATAAATTTAACAACTTCGCAGCACTACCAGGAGAGTCGATCAGCAGTTCTTGGGATAGGTTCACTGGGTTCATCAGAAATGTTCCAAATCACCGAATTGATGATGAGTCTTTAAAAGAGTATTTCTATAGATGGAAGGATGATAATGGAAGGGTTGTGTTTGATACTATTGCTGGAGGATCTTATTGTGAGTGCACCTTTGAGAAGAAAGCTAACAAGCTTGAGCGGATTTCGCAAAACAACAAAGCCTGGAGCACTAGAAAGGCAAACACTAATAGGACCACGTTCGCTTTTCAAGCCGCACCCAACCAAGCCAATGATGACATTCGGGAAGAGATGGCACAGATGAGAACATAATTGGATTTGGTACAAAAGCATGTGAGTGGGAGGGCAGAAAAGGTAAATGTGGTGAATTATCTAACTAGGTCTCCACCATCACCAGTTGAGGAGTTCTACTATAGGGAGGATGCATACTTGGTAAATGATCAGACGGGGGGTTTCCGAACCAACGCCTGGGGTTCCAACTCAGATAATTGGTGCCAAGGTCAAGGAAACCAAGGTCGGAACTATGGAAGTTACAATCGTGAGGGTAACTATGTCTGAGATGGGAACTTAAATCGTGATAACAACTACAACCGGAATAACTATGGCAAGATGAATGATAAGGCTGGTCCATACGTCCCTCCTCGTAATAGAGAGTCTGGAAATAATATGCAACGAATTGAAGATATGATGCAAAAGATGATGCAGCGGTTTGATGCAACTGATGAGAATTTGAAAGAGATGTGAAATGACTTGTTTGGAGTCGGTCAAAAAGTTGATGCCCATGTAGTGTCAATCAAGCAACTTGAGCAGCAGTTTAGTTAGTTGTCTGCCACTGTGAATCTACGTCAGCCTGGCACACTTCCTAGCAACACCATCCAAAATCTGAAAAATGATAGGCATTGTATGGCAGTCACTACTCGCGGCGGAAAGCAGACCATAGACCCTCCCATGCCGTTCGAGTTTGAAAAAGTGATAGAGAAGGATGAGGATGAGATTGAGGTTTCTGAAATTCCAAAAGATGATACTGCAAAGGAAGCCGAGGTGACCCAAAAAGTTGTTCCCATGCCTAGACCTCCACCTCCATTCCCGCAGAGATTGGTGAAAAAGACCGAAGAAGGAAAATACCACATGTTCATAGCTATGCTGAAACAACTATCAATAGATATCCCGTTAATAAAAGCTTTGGAAAAAATGCCTGGGTATGCTAAATTCATGAAATATTTAGTGACCGAAGAGAGGGCTGTTAGTTTTCAGAATGAAGAGAGAATGCAACATTGTAGTGCTATTGCCACTAGGCCACTTGTGCAAAAGAAAGAGGACCCCGGAGCTTTCACTATTCCTTGTACCATTGGGAAGTCACACTTTGCGAAAGCCTTGTGCGACTTGGGGGCCAGCATTAATTTGATGTCATTGTCCATTTAAAAAAAATTAGGTTTAGGAGCTTTAAAACTGACTGTTATGCGTTTACTTATGGAGGACAGAACTGTGAAGAGGCCCGTTAGAGTGCTCTAAGATGTCCTTGTGAAAGTGGGGTCGTTTATTTTTCTGGCAGAATTTATGATACTTGATTGTGAGGTTGACTTTGAGGTTCCCATCATCTTAGGCAGACCATTCCTTGCTACTGGGCGTACCTTAGTCGATATGGAGAGAGGGCAGATGAAGTTCTGACTGAATAATGAGGAGGTTACTTTTAACATCTGTAGGTCTATGAAGCAGGAAAGTGATGTTAAGTCGGTATCGGTGGTGAATCATACTATGGAGCAAGAGTCTGAAGTGCCTATTGAGGAGAGGATAAGTGTTGATGCACTAGCAGCGGTAACACTGAATTGTCACAGTAATGATATTAAAGTCATGAATGAGCTTGATGAGTTTCGCCTAAAAGTATATGAAAGTTCATCCTTGTACAAAGAGAAGATGAAGAAGTATTATGATCAAAAGATTGAAAAGCGTGAATTTGTATTTGGTGATCTGGTGCTCTTATTCAACTCAAGGTTGAGGCTGTTTCCTGGCAAGCTCAAGTCCAAGTGGACTGGGCCATTCAGAGTGACTCAAGTGTTTCCACATGGAGCGGTCGAGCTCGAGAACAAGGAGGGAACAAGGTTCAAAGTGAACAGGCAGAGGATCAAGGTCTACATGGGGAAATTGGAGAGTGTGCAAGAAGTGATTGAGGCCTATTATCTTGATGAATTCTGAGTAATCAAGGTGTCTGCATCATGTCGCGACGTTAAATCAAGCGTTGCTTAGGAGGTAACCCAAGATGTACAATCTAGCCAACTATAGGTTTTCTTTTCAACTATAGGTTTTCTTTTCAATATAGCCAACTATAGGTTTTCTTTTCAATATGTAAAAAGAAAGTCATAATGGTTGCTACGTGTGTAGGGATGAATGGCAAAAATCTGCAGAAAATAGCTGTACAGTGACCTACGCACCCCATCGACGGTCTGTCGGTCCATCCACGGACCATGGATAGCGTCCGTAGATCCAGAGTGAGCACGACTGAGGGTGCTACTGCGGTGATAGTTGAGGTGGACACTACTAATGGTATCTCGAATGTTGACCCAGCGAGCTCTGGGAAATCGGACCCACCCACTTCTTGAGTGTCTTCGGCGCATCTGCGCCACAGGTTTGCTTCACCTTCACCCTATGCTTTATTTTATTGCTTTCTGTGTATTGAGGGCAATTGCACTTTATTTTGTTGGGGTTGGGGTAAATGGATTGGAGTGTTAGGGTGATGTCTGAGTAACCCAACTCACAATCCTCCTTTGGAGTTTTCTTGCCTGTGTTCTTTTCCCCCAAATGCCTGTTTACTTTTATGTTGAACTAGTATGTTTTGGAATGTTTGTGTTGAAGTAAGTAGAATAATAATAGGATGATGGCATAAAAAACATGAAATTGATACCCATCCAAAAATTGTGAAATGTGCTAGAATCTATAGGCTTGATGAGTTGAATATGTTGGCTCTTGATATGACATGATAAAGAACCGATGTGACCTCATGACTTAAGCTGAAACTTGAACTGGGTAATCTGATAATGAAACAATGTGCCAAGTGTGAGTGAGAAAAGTTTGAATGTTCAGACAGTATTGTGCCAATCTAGAACTTGCCCCGTTGGTCCTGCTAAGATACTCTAGGCAAGAAGCTAGGAGATGATCATAGGCCCTTGTTTTGATAAGTCCACTAATGCCTAAAATGATCCAACCAAAAGAAATAATGTTCCCCTTGATCCAAATGTTTGAGCCTAAAATAGACCACTTTTTTCAATACACCTAACTCACATTCCCTAAAAATAATTGTTTTGGCCCTGGTCCCTCCTTGGACATGTGTACCTTGAATTAAGCCAAAAGCCTAAGTTGAGGGTGGCTAATTCAAAAAGTTACCTTTATCTTGGCTCCGGTCCGACATCGAATATTGTGCACCTCAACTCATGTAAAATACATAAGTTGAGGGTGGCTATGAAAGAGGAAACCAAAATAAAAAGGGTATGAAAAGAGTTTTGTGTTGAAGAGAGAAAAAGAAAAAAAAAGATGTGATTGTATTCATAAGATGAATGACAATAGTGCTGAAAGAAGCAACGAAAAATGAAGTAAAAGAAAAAAGAAGAAAAGTGAAAAATATGAGCTATAAAGTCAAAAGTCACATTTGTGTTGAGGAGAGTCAAGGGAAAGAAAAGAAAATGAAAGGATGTCAAAAATAGGGTTGAGAAAATAGGTAAAAAGCCAATTTAATGTCAAAGAGGGCTGAAAGTCACTAAAAAGTACCCAAATATATCCTACCTGACCCTGACCCTACGTTACAAGTTAAGAAAGTCCTATAGTGATCCTAGTGACTAGTTTGGAGAGTTTATGCAGTTAAAATAAGGGCAAGCCTATGGTATTGAGCACTAACTGTACAAGAAGTCACTTCTGAGCGTGAGTGTTGAATGAATCCTTAAACTCAAAATTTATATTTATTGTGTGAAAAAGGGATTTCTTTTGAAGTGAGGGAACTAGTTACATTGTTGGAAAGTTGGTACCTTCGTGATTGTGAAAAGTGTATATTGTGATGTCTATTGGTCAATCTATGTCATATCTTGATCCGCATGAGTTAGATTATTGAGTCTAGATGAAAAGGTTTGCACTAAATAAGGGATGTGAGTTAGAAAGCCATGTGAGAATGTCTGCTGCTACACAAGTGTCGTTTATAGTTTAGTATGTCGCTTGAGGACAAACAACGAGTTTAAGTTGAGGGTGTTGATATACCGTGAGTTTACGGTAATTTTGATACATTTCACTTAGAAGTTGTATGTGTCTAGAGCTATATTTTGTTAGAATTAATGTTTTTGTGTTATTTTTGCAGGAAATAGGCTTGGATGTGGTAGAGTGAGATGACAGCTGAAAATCTGCAGAAGGAGTCACACAAGGAAGTCACCTACGGACCGTAGGTCCTTCGACGGTCCGTCGATGGGTGGCGTAGATGGAGCATCAAGGAAGTCTGAACAAGTGTAGAACCATGGATGCAACTGACGAATCGTAGGCCGACCTACGGGCCATCCTGCACATCCCTCAATTGATTCTGGGAGTTGAAGTTCCAGTACCTGATGCAGAAGAGTCAAAGTATGGAGCTACGGAAGGGACCTACGGACCGTAGGTCGACCCACGGTCCGTAGGTCGAAGTCGTCGAATGAAGCCGCGTCCCAAAAGTTTATTTCCTTATTTTGTTTCCTTTTTGTTTAGGACATGTTTTTCTATAAATAGGGTATATAAACCTCATTTTTAGAGGTTAGACAATATAGTTTACTTTTAGTTATTGGTATTTTATGAAATTAACTTGCAACTTTAGCAATTTGATTTCCTAATTTGGTTTTACAAGATTTTGACTTTGCAATTCAATTGGATATTTCGGGCTTCTTCTACTCTAATTGTAAGTTCATGAATTCTCTTTATCAACACATGAATTGTGTTCTTTCAAGCATGAGTAGCTAAATCCACAACTAGGGTTGTGGAAACCATGAGCAATTAACAACGTATAAATAATAATTAAGTAATTCTTGAATAGTGTTTATGCATGTATTGGTAATTTTTTCACTTAGAAGTCTTTTTAACAAGTGCACGCTTTAGAACTCGTCTCGTTGCTACTTGCCGAACCAAGGAGGTATTTAATGAGAAAAGAATTAGCAACAGAGATTTAGTGGATGCTATCTAATAGTCTAATGTCAATTGATGCGAGGGTGAATACTTAGCCATACATTGATGTGATGTCTAATCTGAGGTAAAGGTAAGGGTTCGTAAAGTATACTCTCGTAGCCGGACCAAGGTGTGTAGTGAAATTCCCTATTTGGGGGACCAATCACTTAGGGATACCTATCTTACCAACTTTCCATGTAAAAAACTAGGAAAAGATTACTATTATTAGGATTACCGCGTTAAAAGATTATGGGGAACACATCTACCCTAGTTTCTCTCTCATATTGATAATCAAAAGTTTATATCCTGCTCACTTGTTACTTGATCAACAATCATTTATTTTTTTACACAAGCCCCCCCCCCCTTTAATTACTTGTTTTCGGAAATAGTTTGATTAAATGGATATAATAGTGAGTTAAGCTTAAGTCTGAACCATATTCCTCGTGGGATCGACCCCAACCTACAAGTTGGTTTCTTTATTTGACAACTATCGCTTGTACCTCTTTAGGGAGGTGTAATTTGAGCGTATTAGTTGGCAAACGTGCATCCCATTTTCCATGTCTCTATTCTTAAGAAGTGTGTTGGAGATCCAACATCCATAGTCCCCCTTGAAGTATTGGGAGTTGATGAGAGTCTTTCATATGAAGAAGTTCCGATTGAGATTTTGGACCGGCAAGTTATGAAATTTAGGAACATGGAAGTTGCTTCCGTGAAGGTTTTGTAGAGAAACCACTTAGTTGAGGTACTTGCGAGGCCGAGGCCGATATGCAGTCCCGATATCCTCATCTCTTTCCTTCTACTCTAGCTTGAAGTAATGAGTTTCCTCTTTATATTTTTTATGTTGAGAAGTCATATGTGTTTTATGAGTTTCCATGATTTCTTTATGTGCATGTTCATGAAGTAGCTTGAGACTTAGAAGAAATGACTTATGTGAATTGTGTTCCTCATGTTGTAGTACAGTGAGTATAAGTTGCCTATAGACTCCATGAGACGAATTGATGAACATGTTTTAGAAATGCTTTTTGAGATTGAATTGCATATGAGCTCCATGAGATTTTGTTGGGCATGTTTTCAGTTGGAGAAGATAGTTCCTCCTTGAATATGAGAAATATGAAAATTTTCATGCATATTGAGTTGAATGATGTAGTTCCTACTTCCTTAAGGTGCATTGAATAGATTTAACTCGGAGTTGATGTTTCCTACTTAGTTGTGTACATTTTGATCAGTTGCATGCATGATGGGCCGCTAGTCTTGAGTCTTTTCGTTTAGAAATGTGCTTAAAATCTCATTCGAGGACGAATGAACCCAAGGGAGAGATAATGTAACACCCCATACCCAAAAGAGGGAACCTAGAAAATTCTCAAAATTTCCATGTCACGCCCCGAAGCTACCCCTAGGGCGTAAACACGGGACCTAGGATCACGAGTGACCCCAAGCTAACCCTGAGATGGCATATCATAAGCAAACTGAATATATCTACGAAAAGATAACTAATGCGGAAGATAAATCATGAGATAACTGAAATGATGGGGAAAACCCAATATTGTCTGAATATAAAGAAACTATGAGTTTAATAACAACTGAAAGATCAAACTCACATCTAAAATTGAATCTAACTATGTCTGAATATAAGCCTCTAACTGACTAGAGATGCTGGGACATGCCCCCAGCTAACTCTAGCAAAATTGAAACTAAATAGGGAAGACTGAATAGAAAACATGTAAAACGTCCTCTAAGCATGAGGACTCACCACTGATACTGCTGGACTAGAGATTGGGAACCGATCTATGCGTGATCTTAGTGTTGAGGACCTGAACCTACATCACGAGAAGATGTAGCGCAGAGTATGTGTCAGTACTTGAAAGGTACTGAGCATACAGGAAAGGAAAAGCTGAACAATATACACATAACTGAATAAAGCATACTGATCAATGATATAATCTAAACATGATGGAATTACTGAAATATACTGAATAATGAGCTAACTGAATGCAATGACCAAGTACATAACATGCTGAAACTGAATACTGAAATGTAATTGGGAACGTGATCAAATGCACTAGAATCTGACTGTGGGATCTACTAATAACCTACATAAAACCACGTGAGCTAAACGTGGCGTCCTATGTATACGCCCCATCGAGAGGGCCCAATATACCTTGCCAAGGGTATAGAGGAATGACTAGTGTGATCACTAAATGTAATGCCCACAGAGGTGACTTATAAACCTGTGGGGGCACGTAGTTCTGGGACAATTTGGGTATGCTAAACCCTAGTCCACTCGGTCTAAGCCTACTGGCAACTAGAAATATGAAGAATGTAACATAATTGAATTATACTGGATAGCTCATTATTGTGACATGCTAACTGAGAATGCGACATTCAGAACTGACAATGAGACATTCAAAATCTGAGTTGTGTATATCTTTTTAAACTCACCTAGCTAGTGTAATTCATGAACTAAACGAATCTACACCACTAAGGTTCTGAATTTCATGCAAGGAACTAAGCAACAATATCATAATCTGATTTGGATCATTCTAACAGCTAAAACCCAACAATTTCAACATTCAAGAAAAACCCTAGGTCTATATAATATGAAGGGAATCAAGATTCTGACTGAAATCTAGGGACCTAATGGGTGAAAGGAACCCACTAGTGAAATCTCACATCCCTGGTGACAAATTTCACGGTGAAATCTTTCAATTTTAGGCCTGGAGCTGAAGAAACCTTGTTGCCTTTTTTGAGAGGGTTTGGTCGACTCTTTCTCCTTTCTGCGATCTAAGTTTTATGAATTTTGATGAATGATTGACTTGGGTAAGTTCTAATTTAGTTACTAGGCTAAAACTGACAAAAACCAAGTAGTTTAGGGGTTAAACGACTTAGTTTAGGGGTCCAACACATAGGTGAAAAGACCAAAACGACCCCAACTTAAAAGTTGTCGGGGCCAACAGACGGACTGACCCGCGGTCCATCCTATCAACTGTCGACTGGCTTCAGAGAGGGGTTGTTGAGGGGTCTGATCCATGGACCAGGACCACGGCCCGTGGTCTGACCTACGGTCTGTGGGTCCGGTCGTGGTTTGACCCTTAGACATTTTTTTGGACTGTTTCTGGGGAGGGCTGCAAGTGGCCATCCACGGACCCTACCTACGGTCTGTGGGTCACCCTATGGTCCATGGGTGGTGCACGTCGGTGGCACCTGCAACTTCTGATTTCTGCATTCTGGTCTGTCTAGGATACTGGGTGTTACATTATCTCCCCCTTGGGAACATTCATCCTCGAATGAAATTTAAACTAGCTGGATATGGTGGGAAAGAGTTGCAAACCCTACCACTAAATACTGGAAACTGAAATCTGACTGAACTAAGTTCCAAGATCATGCAAATATGCTGAAATTGCAAGTATAGCTGAAGGAACATGATACTAAGACTGAATCTACGCATAAATGACTGAAAAATTGGAGAGGAACTATTACCTCAAGCTGGAATGGAATCGGAAGGAAAGAGATGAGGATACTTGGCCTTCATGGTTGCTTCTGCTTCCCAAGTAGCTCCCTCAACGGACTGAATCCTCCACAAAACCTAACTGAAGTGACTTCTTTGTTTCTCAACCTTCGAACCTGAGGATCAAGAATCTAAACTGGCACACCCTCATAAGTGAGAATGTCCTTCACCACCACACTTTCCAATGGTACTACAGATGCTGGATCACCCACACACTTCTTCAACAACGAACTGTAAAAGACCGGATGCACTGCTGCTAATACTGTTGGCAACTCTAACTCATAAGCCACTTTACCACTATTTTCATGATCTTGTAAGGACCTACATATCTAGGATTGCGCTTCCCTTTCTTGCCAAACCTTATCACCCCCTTCATAGGTGACACCTTCAGGAAAACCCAATCATCAATTTGGAATTCCAAGTCCCTTCTCCTAACATCTGCATGGGACTTCTGGCGACTCTAAGTTTTCTTAAGTCTATATCTGATGAGCTAAATTTTCTCCATAGCCTCATGAACCGAGTCTGGCCCTATCAAGGCTGTTTCACCTACCTCAAACCAACCAACTGGAGATCTACGTCTACGCCTATACAATGCCTCATAAGGGGCCATCTGAATACTGGAATGGTAGCTATTATTGTAGGCGAACTCTATAAGAGGAAGGTGATCATCCCAACTGCCCTTGAAATCGATCACACGAGCTCTCAGCGTGTCCTCTAAAGTCTGAATGGTACGCTCTGCCTGTCCATTTGTATGTGGATGAAATGTTGTGCTAAGATTAACCTGGGTACCAAGACCTTACTGAAATGACTTCCAGATATGAGAGGTAAACTGAGGACCTCTATCTGAGATAATAGACAAAGGAACCCCATGCAACCTGACTATCTCATTAATGTAAAGCTTGGCGTAGTCCTCCGCTGAATCTGTAGTCTTGACAGCCAAAAAGTGAGCGGACTTAGTAACTCTTTCTACTATTACCCAAATAGAATCATGTTGTCTGCGAGTACGAGGTATACATGTAATGAAGTCTATGTTGATTATTTCCCACTTCCATGTAGGAATGTTAATCTATTGAGTCATACCCCCTGGTTTATCATATTTTACCTTCATCTGCTGACAATTCGGGCACTTAGCCACAAAATCTGCTATATCCCTCTTCATGCCATTCCACCAAAAGACTTCCTGCAGATCACGGTACATCATAGTGGCACCTGGATGAATAGAATACCTGGAGTTATGGGTTTTTGTAAGGATCCGTTGTCTCAACTCATCCACCTTAGGAACACATAAACGACCCTGGTAGCGAAGCACACCATCTCCCCCTTGGGAGAAAACCTCAACTTTCTACTGGTGAACTGCACCTTTCAACTGAAGCAATATAGGGTCACTATCTTGTTTCTCCTGAACCTCCGCTAACAATAAAGATTCTGACCCATTCTGAACTGTTACACCAACATCTGAGATGTTCATAAGGCAAAATCCTAGGTGAGCAAGTCGGTGAACATCCTTCGCTAATTCCTTCCTTTCTTCCTCAACATGCGCTACACTACCCATAGATAGTCTGCTAAGAGCATCAGCTACACCATTGGCCTTACCGGGATGGTAAAGCACATTCATATCATAGTCCTTGAGGTCAGCCATCTCCTCTAAGGAAGATTCAACTCTTTCTGGGTGAACACATATTGGAGGCTCTTATGGTCTGTGAACACATCTACGTGAACACCATACAAGTAATGTCTCCAAATCTTTGGGGAAATCACCACAGTTGTAAGCTCAAGGTCATGAGTCGGGTAGTTCTTCTCATGCACCTTAAGATTTCTAGAAGCATAAGCTATAACCTTACGTCGCTGCATCAACACACAACCTAGGCCCACTCTGGATGCATCACAATAGATCATATAACCGTCTGAACCATCTGGTAAAGTCAAAACAGGAGTTGTAGAGAACCTAGTTTTCAGTTCTGCAAAGCTCTTCTCACACTCATCTGACCACTGGAACTTAACCTTCTTCTGAGTCAACTCAGTCAATGGAGAAGTTATGGATGAAAATCCTTCTACGAACCTCTTTTAATAACTAGCCAAACCCAAGAAACTTCTGATATCTATAGGAGAGGTGGGTGTGGGCCATTGCTTCACTGCCTCAATCTTCTGAGAATCCACTCGGACCCCTTCGCTAGACACTATATGACAAAGGAATGCAACACATTGCAACCAAAACTCACATTTGCTAAACTTAGCGAATAACTGGTGATCTTTGAGAGCTTCAAGGATAACCCTAAAATGAGTCCTATGTTCTTCCTCATTTTCCTAGAGTAAATGAGAATATCATCAATAAAGACGATAACAAACAAGTCCAAATACTGCTTGAATACCCTGTTCATTAAATCCATGAAAGTTGTAGGAGCATCGGTTAGTCCAAATGACATAACTACAAATTTATAATGACCATACCGAGTTCTGAAGGCTATTTTCAGGATGTCACTATCTCTGACTCTGAGCTGATGATAATCGGATCTGAGGTCTATTTTTGAAAAATGACTAGCACCTTGAAGTTGGTCGAACAAGTCATCAATCCTGGGAATAGGGTACTTATTCTTAATTGTGACTTTGTTCAACTGTCGATAGTCAATGCACATCCTGAGAGAGCCATCTTTCTTTTTCACGAATAACACTAGAGCACCCCATGGTGAAATACTAGATCTGATGAACCCCTTATCTAGAAGGTCTTTCAATTCCTTAAGCTCAGCTGGCGCCATTCTATAAGGAGGAATAGAAATAGGCTCGGTATCTGGAAGGAGATCAATTCCGAAGTCTATTTCCCTTTTGGGAGGAATTCCGGAAAGATCTTTTGGAAACACTTCTGGAAACTCACTGACTACAGGAACTGACTCAAGAGTTGGGGTTTCAGAGCTGGAATCCTTAACCCGAATTAAATGATAGATATACCCCTTGGAAATCATCTTTTTTGCCTTAAGGTAAGAAATGAATCGACCCATAGGCAATGAGCTACTACCCTTCCATTCTGAGACTGGTTCGCTTGGAAACTGAAACCGAAAAACCCTGGTTCTACAATCGACTGAGGCATAACAGGAATGTAACCAATCCATGCTTAGAATGATATCAAATTCTACCATTTCTAACTCTACAAGATCTGCTGAGGTGACTTTCTGAGAGACTGAAACAGGGCAATTTATGTATACCCTTCTAGCTATAAGTGGGTCACCTACTGGAGTAGAGACTAGAAAGGGTTCTGAAAGAGTTTCTGGACTGACATCGAAGTTCACTGCTATATAAGTAGTTACAAAGGAAAGAGTAGCCCATGGATCTAACAATGCACAAACATGTAAATTAAAGTCTCGTAACGTACCAGTGAACACATCAAGAGAATCTTCCTGATCCTGAGCCTGAAGAGCATACAACCTATTCTGGCAATGACCGCCACCTGTACTAGATGAAGTACCCTGCTGAGTTGGGCGACCTGCTGGTGCTGCTGGAGCTGTAGACTGAACCCTACTATTGTTACCTCCTTGCCCCTGTTTGGAAGAAGGGAAATCCCTTAACCTATGGCCAGACTGACCACATCCAAAACACCCTTCTTTCCCTGCAAGACACTCGCTCGGATGGTTCTTACCACATTTTGGACAAGTTGGGTAGGTTCTGCTACGTGAAACACTCCCCTGAGGCTTAGAGCCTGGTGCCCTACTTTTATGATCCTGTTGAAACTTGGGGATGGAGCACTAGCTGATAAAGGTGCTGGAGCTGAAGATTTCTGCTGAAACTGTGAGTGATTTCTGCCACCCAATTTCTGCTGAGAGTAGTCATGGTTACCTGTCCTAGCCTTCTTGTTGTCTTTAGCCATTTCCCTAAGCTTATCTCCCTCAACATGAGTCATGAGCCTAGAGATATTCATTTCCTCTAACAATATATCATTTATGCACTCTGTCTTCACTAAATCGGACACTCCATACAGAAACTTAGACATCTGCACCCTTGAATCAGAAACCATATGGGGAGCATACCTAGAGAACGGGGTGAACTTAAGTCCGTATTCTTGGACTGACATAGAGCCTTGCCTCAAATTGATGAATTCCTGAGCCTTGGCCTCCCTCAACTCTCTCGGGAAGAACTTGTCCAGGAAAGCTCCAGTAAAGCATTCCCAAGTCACAGGATCTGCATCAGTACCCATGTTTTCCATCCATTGAGTAAACCAAATGTGAGCTACATCCTTCAGCTGGTAGGATGCCAACTCTACCTTATCATTCCCAGTTACCAGCATCACTCCAAAGATCTTCTTAACCTCATCGATAAAATTATGTGGGTCCTTACCAACCTGCGACCCTAGAAACTCTGGTAGATTCATCCTAATGAAATAAGGAACCCTGGCTGCAGCTGACCCATTATTAGCATTGGGAGGAACTGAGGCCTGCTGATTGTTCTGGTTAGTCACACTCTGATCCAAAAGCTGAATCGCATTCCGAAACTCTACATTCGAAACTTCTTGATCTGGGACTGGAGGAGCTACGTTAGCATTTCTGGAGTTAGCTCTATGAGGAGGCATGATCTGAAATGCATAACGATGAGTTAGAAGTAGATCATACCCACAGACAATAAGAATAGCAAAGAAAGTGATGTTTTTACTAAAACACTTCGTAGCCTCCCTCTCATTAGATGTGGTGCACTTCACACCCATGAAAGAGACTCTAATTAGTAAGGCTTTCAGACATCCTAGGACACTTGAACCTAATACTCTGATACCAAGTTTTTCATGCCCCAAAGCTACCCCAGGACGTAAACATGGGACCTAGGATAACGAGTGACCCCAAGCTAACCCTGAGCTGGCATATTATAAGCAAACTGAATATATCTACGAAAAGATAACTAATGCAGAATTTAAATTATGATATAACTGAAATGATGGGGAATACCCAATAATGTCTGAATATAAAGAAACTATGAGTTTAATAACAACTCAAAGATCAAACTAACATCTGAAACTCAATCTAACTATGTCTGAATATAAACCTCTAACTGACTAGAGATGCTGGGACATGCCCCCAGCTAACTCTAGCAAAACTGAAACTAAATAGAGAAAACTGAATAGAAAACATGTAAAACATCCTCGAAGCATGAGGACTCACCACTGATACTGCTGAACTGGAGATCAGGAACCGATCTATGCATGATTTGAGTGTTGAGGACGTGAACCTACATCACGAGAAGATGTAGCGCAGAGTATGTGTCAGTACTTGAAAGGTACTGAGCATGCAGGATAGGATAAAGCTGAACAATATACACATAACTAAATAAAGCATACTGATAAATGATATAATATGAACATGATGGAAATACTGAAATATACTGAATACTGAGATAACTGAATGCAATTATTAAGTACATAACATGCTGAAACTGAATACTGAAATGTAACTGGAACCTGGTCAAATGCACTAGAATCTGACTGTGGGAGCTACTAATAACCGAAATAAAACCACGTGAGATAAACGTGGAGTCAAATGTATACGCCCCATCGAGAGGACCCAATATACCTTGCCAAGGGTATAGAGGCATGATTGGTGTGAATACTAAATGTAATGCCCACAGAGGGGACTTATAAACCTATGGGGGCACGTAGTTCTGGAACTATTCAGGTAAGCTGAACCTTAGTCCACTCGGTTTAAGCCTACTCCCAACTAGAAATATGAACAATGTAACATAATTGAATTATACTGGATAGCTCATTATTCTGACATGCTAACTGAGAATGCGACATTTATAACTGACAATGAGACATTCAAAATTGGAGGCATGTATATTTGTTTAAACTGACCTAGCTAGTGTAATTCATGAACTAAATGAATCTACACCATTAGGGTTCTTAATTTCATGCAAGGAACTAAGCAACAATATGATAATCTGATTTGGATCATTCAAACAGCTAAAACCTAACAATTTCTACATTCAAGAAAAACCCTACATCTAGATAATATGAAGGTAATCAAGATTCTGACTGAAATATAGGGACCTAATAGGTAAAAGGAACCACTAGTGAAATCCCACATGCCTGGTGACGAATTTCACGGAGAAATCTTTTGATTTCAGGGCTAGAACTGAAGAAACCTTGTTGCATTCTTGGAGAGGGTTTGGTCAACTCTTTCTTCTTTCTCCATTCTAAGTTTTATGAATTTTGATGAATGATTGACTTGGGTAAGTTCTAATTTAGTTACTAGGCTAAAACTGACCAAAACCACATAGTTTAGGGGTTAAACGACGTAGTTTAGGGGTCCAACGCATAGGGGAAAAAACCAAAACGACCCAAACTTAAAAACTGTCCGGGCAAACCGACGGTCTGTGGACTGACCCAGGGTCCGCCCTGTCAACCGTCGACTGGCTTCAGAGAGGGGATGTTGAGGGGTCTGATCCATGGAGTCCGACCGTGGGTCGACCCTTACTCATTTTTCTGGACTGTTTCTAGGTACGGCTGCAGGTGGCCATCCACAGACCCCACCTACGGTCCGTGGGTGGTGCCCGTCGGTGGCACCTGCAACTTCTGATTTCTGCAATCTGGTCTGTCTAGGATAAGGGGTGTTACATTTCAGGTGTCACCCACGAGGGAAAACCACACCCCGTGGTTGGACCCACACTGCATGGCTGAGCCTCGTTGGTGGACACCCTGGGAACTGCCTGAATCAATGAACCACGAGACCAAGACCCACGCCACATGGATCGGTCCACGGTCTATGGTTAGGGAGTCGTGGAATGGTAAAAAATCTCTGTCAAGACCACGCATGACCAGGATGGGCCGTGGGTCCATCCACGGTCCGTGGGTCATGGTCTCGTGGGTCAAGTCAGTGAAATTATTTTAGGGACTTAAGGGTCTTTTCCGGTTTTAATTAAATCAATGTGGTGTCGTTTTGCCTAAGTATTAAACACCTATAATAGGATTTTTAACCCACAAAACCCTTCATTTTAAGTCATTCTCTCAAATCCCAAAAGAGTTGCCAAAACTCCTCTCAAAAATCCTCTCTCTAAAAGTTGGAAGTAGAAGAAGAAATTGGAGCTGTGTCAAGAGCAAGTCTCCCAATCTCCAAGCTTTTGAGGGCATTGTAACCAAGGTATGTTAGCTTTTCATCCATGGATATCTTCCATCCATGGAGTCCCCTAGAATTCCCCCAATTTGATGAAGAATTCTCCCATTCTAGCTAGGGTTTCTTCAATTGTTGTGGGTTATGATGATTATCGATCCAATTGAGTGGATTGTGATTGTTTATGATAGAATTAGTATAATTACATGTTATTAGAGTAAAATTACATGTATCCATGCCTATTCCATGATTATAACCTAGAATTGATGTAATTGGGTTGATGACATGAAGGGAAACTTTGTGGGTTTAGGCTTGTCCTTATAGGATTGATGAATTATGATTAGTATTGCTTGAGAATAAAGTATAGATGATGATCATGATATGTACTGCTTTGAGAGTAGAGCTTATGATGTAAATTGTTGGTAATTGGTGTTATTGTTGAGAAAGGGATACTTCCCACATAAATTGCCTAATTATGAATGTATATATGTGAAAGATTTACTCACATGAATGATTCTAGGTTTGAAAGGATTTCTTACCTAAAATGAATCTAGACTAAAAGATGACGTAATTGCTGAGGCTAGAGGCGATTACCCTTGATCTCCATATGAAAGGATATGAGGTGATTCTCATATTCCTTAGAATTGAACAAGAGGTGAGTCCCCACGTTCCTATTATGATGAATGGACATAGAGGCGAGTACCCATGCTCCTTATGAAATGATGTGGAGGTGAGTACCCGTGTTATATGATGAGGTTGTGGAGGCGAGTACCCGCAATCTAAAAGTAAGTAAGGCAAGACGCGAACACCCATTAGCCTTTATAAGTTAGGCAAAAAGGTGAATCCCCGTGTCTTTAAAAGTAAGTAATAACTATGTGAACTATCTTATGAAGAATTAATAGCTTGGATTGTTGCTTGAGGTACCTTCCATGAGGTAAGTTGACTAAGAGGTGATGACCCAAGTCTTAACTAAGGATGAGTAAGGTTGCTTGAGAAGTATTCCTTTCTTATTATGATATTGATGTATGTGCATGATTATGCTTATGGTTTATATAGACTAACCATGATTTTTATGGTGTTTATGCTAGCTATCATATTTAGTACTTAATTGTAATAACGGATACTCATGCCTACATTCTTATCAAATGTAGGATCCGGCGACTTAGATTCTCACACTCGTGGCTAGCTTCGTTGTTGATCAAGGAAGTAAAGATTTGGTGAGTCCTCATTGTGTTCGAGGATGTGATCACCCTTTTCTATCATGTTTTTCCTTTATATTTCGGACTATTGTATGGACTGCGTCCCAAGATTTTATTCATGTTGTTTTAGATGGTTTGAGACTATGGTATTAGACTTCCGCTCATTTTTATAAAAGACTTTGATTGTATTGAATAGTTTTAATTCTCTCTCATTTCTATTACTTTATGTTATGATATGCTAATTTGCTTTTATGAGGCCTCTCGGGGTCTTATACGCCTTGTTACATCTAGGGGGTACCCTTGGATCGTGACACATAGTTTATAGGACATGGGTAATCGTCACTTGTCCGCTCAGTACAAAGCTTTAACTTCCACGAAATAGTTCTTATTCATATTCAACTATTCTCAAAAATAAAAATGGGTAATCGAGTCTTGTTTTTATATCATGTGACATAGGTACTCGCCTCTTGTCATTTCAATTAGAGAGCATGGGTAATCACCTCTTGCTTCAACATTAGAATAGCCCTTAGCTTTTGTTCGTTTTAGGTGAGAAAACCATTCAACCCTAAGAACCCTTATTATGTGAGAAAACCTTACACAGTCATGCTTTCATATGTATATGAGAAATCCTTTGAACAACACAACAATAACAACATCATTGATACTTCAATCTCAAAGCAACCTTAAAACATTTACATAAATTTCATGAGAATATGCTTGATTTCATAAACTCTTCTTTCATAATACAAAACCCACATTACATCATCATAACTTGTAAAACATGGGAATTACATGGGTTCTTGGGGGATCATCATAAAAATATGAGATTACCTCAATTCATGCATAAAAGATCATAAATCTATCAATTAAATCACTAATCAAGAGAACCCATAACATAGAAGAAAATACTAACTCAATAGGGGATTTCTATCTTTGAAACCCAGAGAATTTGGGAACTCCGTGAATGGAGGAATCCATGGATGAAAAATATCATACCTCAATGCCAATTGCTTAACTTCAATGGTTGAATTCGAGACTTTACTAGAAACCCTAGGTTGAACCATTCTTCTTCAACTTCTAATGAGAGAAATATTTGAGATGTCTTCCGTTGGGAATTTAAGAGAATGATTTCAATTTAGTAAATTTTGGGGTTAAAACGTTTATATAGGGGTTTATTTTGAAGGGTAAAACGATATAGTATTAGGATAAAATAAATAGGAAAAGACCCACAAGCCCTCTGAGAAAATAACTGTCGAACCTGTCGACGATGGGGACCTACGGTTTGTGGGTCAACCTACGGACCGTCCTTTCCCTCCGTCGTTTGGTTCAGAAACCACTTTCTAGGAATCCCAACGACGAACAAGACCTACGGTGCGTGGGTCGATCGACGGATCGTGGACCACGACCAAAGGTCCCAACTCTAGACCTCAAAATTTCTCTAAGTCTTGGACTCACCTACGAAACCTATCTACGGCTCGGGCATTGAACGACGGATCATCCTGGTGAACTGTTGAAAAAATACATAAAATTTGACATTTTGAAAAGGAGCTACTGGCCAACCACGGACACCACCTACGGTCCCTGGGTCATTGCACGGGCCGTGGATGGCACAATAGGTCTGGCACCAGATTTCTTAAAATCTGAATTTTTTCCATCTTTTCGAATCAGAGGTGTTTCAAGCACTTCATAAACTATATCGAACTCAAGCTTTTCAAATCCTCATATATATTTTTTTTGTCTATCTAGCTCAAGATTTTCAAATATCATTAATGGCATTAAATTTATGCTCGAACATAAATCAGATAAATCTTTTGCAAATGTACACTTACCGATAGTGCATCGGATTGTGAAAGCTTCAGGGTCATCTCTTTTGAGGACATCATTCTTAACCATACCGGCAGTACATGTTCGTGGTAGCACATAAGTTTAACATTCTATCACCCTCTTCTTTGTCACCAAATTCTTCATGTATTTAGCATATCCCGACATTTCAATTAAGGTATCCACCAATGGGATATTCACTTTCAAGTCCTTCACTGCTTCCACAAACTTCTGGAATATTGCATTGCCATTCTTCTTTCTCAACCTTTGCGGAAATGGAGGTATGATCTTGATTAAAGGTTATATGGATGACTTATCGACATCACTCTTTGACACATTAGTTTTCGGAACACTTTCTACTTCTTCTTACTCTTGATTCATTTTCTTGAGTGATTCATTATCGACAGTCACTCATTAATTCTTTGTGTCCTCTTGCCTTATTAATTTTGGCAATGTCTTTCCACTTCTAGAGACAATGGCTGGAACCTGGATTGAACTTATTTGATCCCCACTTCCATCAGATGGTTAAGATTCATCACATTTAGCATACGCCAAAGTGGTTAGCTTCCCTATCTGTTCTTGAAGTGTTTTTATGGAAGACGCGTGTGAAACCATGGTAGATGGCTGAAAAGTCACTCTTCATCTCGTGTAAAACCATACCTAAACCTTCCACCTTCTCTAGAATTTTAGAAAGCAAATCATACGAGTGTGTATTCATATGCCCATGATGTCTTCCATATTCAATCTCTTCACCTTCTCTTCTTCGAAACCACTTATCAACTTCATTCATCCAACCTTGATTTCCGGCAAGTTGAAAATGACTTTACTGAAAACCCTCTGATCTTCTTTCTCTTGGGTACCTCTCCTAATTATACCCATTTGTGACATGCCATTTTTGGAATGACATCTATCTCAGTGAACATGTTCATACAACATTTCAACTTTAGTAGTCAACGAAGCAATGCTCTTATCATGTTTTCGGTTCTTCTCCTCTAGGTATTTAAATGCCCTTAAATGAGGAAGGGATACATAGTCCTCACTTGTGTACCAAGAATGTTTTATTTTTGTCATCTCATCGAGTAACTTTGTTGCTTCTGAGAATTATTGTCGAATGTTGCCTCCTTGCACGAGGTAATCAATCAAACCTTTATTCCAGACATCAAGACTTTGAGAAAAGTATTCTAATAGTAGCTCCTCTGGGAATCTGTGGTTGGGACATTGGGACTACCCTCGTTTGAACTGTATCCAAGTTTCATGCCAATGCTCCCCACTCAACCTTTCAAAGTTTTGAATGTTCCTTCTCAGTTTCTTGATTTTTGAAGGGGGGGAAGAACCTTTCATGGAATATTTCCTCCAACTCTTCCCAAGAAGTAATAGAAATTTTAGGCAAATCGATCAACCATCTAGTTGCTTCCCTTTTTAACGAGAAGGAAAATAATTACAGACTCATAGACTCTTGGGAGATACCTTCATTTGAGAAAGGTGCACACACACTTGAAAATATTCAGAGGTTCTCAAGAGGATCTTAAGACTCTGAACCTCCGATAAACCCCTCATCATTAAGGAGTTATAACAGTTCTTTTGTAATAAGAAAGGTAAGTCCCTTATGCATCGGTGGTAGATAGATTGCTCCCATCTCCTTAGTAGTATGAGAAACTACCTCTTCCTCAATTCTAACATCATTGTCTTTTCCATAGCAACTAGAACCATTGCCATGATATGCATTCATCATCACACCTATGAAGAGTTAAACAAAAGAAACCCAAGTATAAAACCGTTCAACGATTGCTGGAACCTGGATTGAACTTATTTGATCCCCACTTCCATCAGATGGTTTAGATTCATCGCGTTAAGCATACACAAAAGTGGTTACCTTACCGATCTCTTCTTGAAGTGTTTTTATGAAAGACGTGTGTGAAACCATGGTAGATGGCTGAAACATCACTCTTCATCTCTTGTAAAACCATACCTAAAGCTTCCACCTTCTCTAGAATTTTAGAAAGCAAATCATGCGAGTGTTTATTCTTATTCCCATGATGCCTTCCATATTCAATCTCTTCACCTTCTCTTCTTCAAAACCACTCATTAACTTTATTCATCTAACCTTGATTTCCAGCAAATTGAAAATTCCTTGACTGAAAACCCTCCGATCTTCTTCCTCTTGGGTACCTCTCCTAATTATTCCCATTTGTGACATGCCATTTTTGGAATGACATCTATCTCAGTGAACATGTTCATACAACATTTCAACTTTAGTAGTCAACGAAGCAATGCTCTTATCATGTTTTCAATTCTTCTCCTCTAGCTATTTAAATGGCCCTAAATGAGGAAGTGATACATAGTCCTCACTTGTGTACCAATCATGTTTTATTTTAGTCATCTCAACGAGTAACTTTGTTGCTTCTGAGAATTATTGCCAAATGTTGCCTCCTTGGACGAGGTAATCAAACCTTTATTCCAGACATCAAGACACTGATAAAATTATTCTAATAGCAGCTCATCTGGGAATATGTGGTTGGGACATTGGGATGACCCTCGTTTGAACCGTATCCAAGTTTCATGCCAATGCTCCCCACTCAACCTTTCAAAGTTTTGAATGTTCCTTCTCAGTTTCTTGATTTTGGAATGGGGAAAGAACCTTTCATGGAATATTTTCTCCAACCCTTCCCAAGAAGTAATAGAAATTTTGGGCAAATCCATCAACCATCTAGTTGCTTCCCTTTTTAACGAGAAGGAAAATAATCACAGACTCATTGACTCTTGGGAGATACCTTCATTTGAGAAAGGTGTACGCACACTTGAAAATATTTGGAGGTTCTCAAGAGGATCTTAAGACTCTAAACCTCCGATAAACCCCTCATCATTAATGAGTTATAACATTTCTTTTGTAATAACAAAGGTAAGTCCCTTATGCACCGGTGGTAGATAGATTGCTCCTACCTCCTTAGTAGTATAAGAAACTACCTCTTCCTCAATTCTAACATCGTTGTCTTTTCCATAGCAACTAGAACCATTGCCATAATATGCATTCATCATCAGACCTATGAAGAGTTAAACAAAAGAAACCCAAGTATAAAAATGTTCAACGACAACACAAATTAATATGCAAATTACTTCTTAAACTAAATTGTTGACTACCATTACCCGACAGTGGCGCCATTTTTTATAACGCTAAAATCACTCCTCAAAATGAATTAAAGGAATGAGTGGTCGTCATCTATAAAATCACACAACTATGAGTCGGGGTCGAATCCCAAAGGGAATGGTTTAAGCTTAAGAATTTAATTAGAGAATCAAAGTGCAATTAATCTCAATTGTAGTTGAGATATAAATTAAGTGGAATAGTTCAAAACTTTAATAACAAATTTGCACTCAGTAAGAAATTAATATCGTAATAATCAACAATTCACAAAATTGACTAACTCATGGGGTGTGGAGGATCAAATATTGATTCTAAATTAGGGATTCACAGAATTACTCAATACAACAAATCAATCATAAATAAGCTAAGTTATCTTTAATGATGCTAACCATCTTTCAATCTCAAAGCATCCTTGCATAGAATCACTTTTCTGTCTCATCTAATTGCCATTCAAAACGACCCAATACTTTAGACATGAAATTCCTTATCTTAAATTATAGCTTTTGATCAGATAACCCACTTGTGATGGTCTCTTTCAAGAACCTTCACAAAATCAAAAGTACAACTGAGTTGGCCACCTCAATTCGTAAATTAAACATATGGTAATCAATCAAATCTATGATTGATGGTCGTAAAATAGAGTAATTCAATGAACCCACTAAAATAAATTATCACCCAACCCAATAATCACACCTCAAGAGATTGGGGATTTATCCACCCATCACAAAAAGTAAATAGATTATACCTTCAATGAAAGAAGCCATGGGTCATGAAAAATTAAATAATTAAGGATAATCCCACTTCGGATTCAACTTCAATTCTCCAAAATTACAGTTACAAAATTGAGATCTACTAGAACAGAAGTGTTCTGCTTCAATTGGAATTGTTTCTCTCTCTAAAATGTTTAGAAATTTTTTTCTTCCTCTTTTTCTCCCTCCTCTAGGCTATTTCCAGTTTCCCAAAATTTTATCCAAAAGTGAGTTCTGTTTCCATTTCGGTGACATTAGTTTAATTCACCACTAGTATTTGGCGAATCACCCTTTCTCCTACGGTTCGCCTTCTTCTCATTTCAAGCTTCAGGTGTTTGGGGCTCATAAGGCGGTCCGAATTGATCTCCCTTTTATTAATTCAATGGATCACCAAATTCCTCTTCGTATTGCCTTTTAAGTCATCAATTTTTATTGTTAACACTATCAACTTCAGTGGCGCCCACTCACCTCGCCTTATGTAACTCGGCAGATCACCTTTCTTGCCTATCATTGCTTATTGATCATGAGTATTGACTCAATGTTCTGTCATTTAGGTGCTCTCAGCTGACTTTGACGATTCTCCCTTCTCATTCAGGGAACTACGGTGCTTAATTTGTAGTTCTTATTTTGTTTTTTGCCATTATTTCAATCATTAGCACATGCCTTGTCTAATTGCCTTCGTAACTAAAAATCATTAATATTTGGTTATAAAAGGACAAGGTTAGGCATTGAGTATACCAATTATTGAGCTAAATGAACCTTAAATTTGTGCAAATCTACCACTCGTCAGCCAATACATGGAAAGCGACTAAGAATTAAACATGAGTCACTTGCTCGGCCAAAGGATCAGCTGGATCTTAAGGAACCTCGGGCTCCCCATTCTCCCTCGTATTCCTTCTCATGTAAGCTCGTCGAGGGGTCATATCCTGAAAAAAGGATAAAACACGATTTAGGAGAAGGATCATTGTTAAGATAGACTCTATGGAAAAATATTAGAGTAATGAAAGAATTGAAGTTTCCTAAACTTTTTGTAGTCTTTTATTCATAAATGTGGCACGCTTCATATTCAGGAACAAGACTCTACTCAACGCGACTTGTCACACACCCTAGGACCTTTTCAAAGACTTTGTGCTCTGAATACCGAGTTTGTCACAACCCAATGTACACCCTAGATGTGGCATCACATATAAGACCCCGAGAGTAAACACACAAGCCACTTGACATACATATAAACAATATAATAGACAAAAATAAAGAATCTCATACAACTGGAAAAGTTTTACATTAAATCGAAAGTCTAACATAGTCTTGACAAGCCATTCCATTACATCAAATGAAGTGGTCGAGATGTAACTCGTACACCACGTACAAAGTTTGAAAATCAAAACACAGGAAAATGAATTAAAGGCAATTTGTCTTCCAATCATGAGGACTCACAAACTCTACGAACTTCAAGTGATCACCAACTAGCCACGAACGGAGGTAGGAAGATCATCGGACCGTATATTAATGAATCAATGTAAGAATAAGTATGCATTAGTAAATGAAATGTACTATGTATGAGAGATATGCATAAAACATGAATTATGACAAAAAGGGACATAATGGAAACATGAAATGCATCACAAAGCTAAACATCGTAAAATATTTTAAAGAAACACCATAAAACTTGAACATGGTCTATGCATATTAAATCATAAGTAAAGCTTCATAAAACATTTTGAAAGTAACATAGTTAGTTTTGTGGGATATTTGCTATTAACCAACATAGTCCACGTGAGCTATAAAGTGGAATCCAATGTCTTTCTCCCACACTGAAAAGAGATGTCATTGCTTTCAAGGGTAATGACTTTAAACTTCTAGCTTAAGTGGATCCAATAGCTATGTCACTTAAGAAAACCTATGGGAGCATGTAGTTAGGTACAATGAGATTGCAACTAGAGGCCCGACCTCTACTAATGGGACAGTCTCCATCTCAATATCCTCTCACTGCTAAGTAAAATCCGAATGGAATTATTCATATATAAAAGTATATCATCATACATGGAAAAGCACAATTAAGTTACTAATCCAAGATAAAAATATCATAGAATAGGTCCTTAATTCTTGAATCATGCATGTATGAGAAAATCTTTCACCAAACCATGATTCCTGAAAGTGAGAAAACCTTTGACAATTTAGTCGATAAAAATCTTAGAGAAACCTAGATCGTAGGACATTCCTTTTTCATCGATCATGCATATCTTTTATGAAACAACAATCATAGCTTCACAGCTTTTCAATAAACTCATACCCTTTTAGGGTTCATAGTCAAAATTGTGTATCATGCATGGGTTCATATGGAATTAATTGAAAAGCATGTAATTGAGTCTAAAAAATCATAATACGATCAAAATCAAATAATTGAATCCATACAGATAGAACCTATGAGCAATTGAATAAGAACTTAACCAACTTTGGGAAATTGAATTAGAGAATGTTGGGGGACTCAATGGGTGAATGGAACCCATTGATGAACTCCCTACATACCTTGACCTTGAAGCCCAAAGCAATTGATGAAAAAATAAGACTTGAACTTGAAGAACCCTTGAATTCCTTGTGAGCCTTGGAGAGAATTGGTAGAAATGAATTGGGGAATTAGGGGAATGAACTTTTAATGGTAGTTTTAGGACTTACAAATCTTATATAGGTCTTAGAATTAGGGATAAACAACGTAGATTAGGCATTAAACACATTGGAAAAGACCCAAATTTCCTCAAGAAATAACTGTCGGACTCAGTCTACGAAAATTACCTACAATCTGTAGGATTTTGTACGGACCATACTGGTCAACCGTAGACCAAAGTACAAGAACATTAAAATCAGCCAACTTTCAATGAGACCTTTATATGGTCCGTCAAAGTTTCTATAGTGTATAAACCACATCCGTAAAACCCAACTTTTGGTTCAAAATTTAACTAAGTTTAGAACCTTTCTATGGAAGCCATCTACAACTTGTCAAACATCCTACAAGTCGTCCAGTTCATTCGTGGGTCAAACTTCATGTCACAACCCAAAGTAGACCCTAGGCGTAACATTATGTATAAAACCCTTAGAGGCCCTATACATGCCACTTAGCATACATCATACAAGATAATAGAAGTAAGGAGTTCAATAGATAGAATTTCATACAAAAGAGTTTGGCAAAAGTGGAAGTCTAAACATAAGTCTCAAAGCAATCTATTACATCATAAGGAAAGTGATTGAGCCGTAACCCATACATCACATACAAAGTCTGAAAATGGAAATGACATAAAATCAATAAAATAATCTTAGCCATCGGATCATGAGGACTCACCAATCTTTAAAATCTCAAATGAATTGACTAGCCACAAGTATGGGGAATAGGAGCGTCCAACCCACATTAGTGAAACAATGTAGGCACAAGTATGCATTAGTACATGGAATGTACCAAGTATGATAGAAATGCATAAGAGTTATGAAATCATGCTAAAAAGGACTTTACATGACATGCAATGACCAAGCTAAATCGTAAATAACATCTTAGAAATCATAAGTCATAATCATGGTCAATGCAAGCTAAACATCTTATAAAATACATTTGAGATACTTTTAGAAACTAACCTTAGTTCATTATTGTAGTAATTTTATCTTTAACCGACATAGACCATGTGATCTATAACATGGAATCTGGTGTCTATCTCACACCGAAAAGAGATGTCCTTACTTGCCATGTTAAGAACCATAAACTTGAGCTAAAGTTGATCCACTAGCTAATGTCTATCTAAGATAAATATACGGTGGCACATAGTTATAGGACATGGGTCATCGTCTCTAGTCCACTTGGTGCTAAGAATAAATCTCAAGGAATAGACATTAATCATATTCATCTTATTATCCATGAAAAGGCACAATTAAGCAACCAATCCAAGCTAATGTTTATTTAGAATAGCTCCTTAATCTTGATTTATTTTAGGTGAGAAAACCATTCACCTTATTAATCAATTTTGTGAGAAACACTTTCACAATAATGTTTTGAGTAGTATGTGAGAAATCCTTTCACAAAAACAACAAAAACATCGATGCTTTACTCCCAAATCAACCTTAAGTTATTTTTATGACTTTCATAAAGATACATGCATATCTTCATAAATTTATCTTTCAGAGTTCAAAAGCTTCATCATATGATCATATTCTAGAGAATCGTAGATCATGCATGGGTTCATGTGAATTTAACTTAAAACATGTAACTACTTCAATTCATGCATAAAAAATGGAAAAGAATCAATTGGATCATAATTGAAAAGAACCCATGAAGATTGAAGAAAACCCTAACTTCAATTGGATAATCCAACCTGTAAAATTTGAGAATTTAAGAAACCCTATGGAGGAAAGGACACCATAGGTGAATACTATTATACCTTGATGTTCAAAACCCACAAAGATTGGAGGATTGGAGACTTGTAGTTGAACACTAGCTCTGATTCTTCTTCCTTAGGCTTGAGAGAATTTTGGAGACGGAATTTGGTAGTTTTAAGGAATTTTTTAGAATGTGTTGAAAGTGGTTAATTTGGGGCTTAAAACATTATATATGGTTTAGGGTAGAAGGAAAAATGACATAGTTTTGGCATTAGTCGATTAGGGAAAATAATAAAAATCCCTTATAAATAACTACCGACCCATTCGTACGATTTGGACCTATGGTTCGTAGGTCGTTCTACAGATCATCCTGGTCAACCGTAGAAATGGATCAGGGAATCTTAATTTGGCCAACTTACGACACAACCCATGTACGGCCTTAGGTCCTCCTACAATCCGTACATGCCAAATATAGAAACCAACTATAACCTTTAAAAATTTACTAAGATCTATCTACGACTCGTACAAAGGTTTATGGACCATCCTAGTGAACCGTAAAAAGGGTACTAGGACTTGTTTTGAAAAAAATACTTTCCTACTTCCTATGGTTGCAATCTACGATGCGTAAAAGCTTCTATGATTCGTAGATGGGACACGTAGACATTGACACCAGCCCAAAAACTGCATTTTCCTTCATTTTCAAATCCGAGTTGTTACACTTTAAAACATAATTTTCCAAAACTCAACTCTGGATTCTACGATTCACTTCCTACATACCATAGGAATTCCTACAATCCGTTGGTGGGACTCTTTGACCATTGCATCAGCCAAATTCTGGCACTTTTTCTTTCCATTTCCAACTTTCCAACATCTGAGGTGTTACAATGAATCATCAGTTTCTTGTGAGTGTTTGATTGGTGTTGAGCGTGGCAAAGTCTGAATAGCCAGTCCCGAATAGATGCATTAAATTTCCCAAAGATTGATTAGTTGACGACGTTCTTAAGGGGTAAATTGTCATCTTTTTTTGAGGTTGTTACTTGGTTGGTACTAAGAATATAGTCGTGCATGTAAAAAGTTGTAAAACATACCCCTCAATTTTTGAAAGTTGAGCAAGTTGCGAATAATTTTGTAACAACTCTTATAAAAGCTTTTGTGACTTTTGATTCGTTAGCAGTTTGAATGTTCGATGCCACTTGTATTTTTGAAAGGAAATTAGATTTTGAACAATCTTAATTGATTTGCATGTCATGTGTGGTGAGTTGTTGAATAATTCCTTGTCTTCACTTTTGTTACCTAGAACATGCTTGGTTGGTCTTGAAACTTTGGTCTTTATTGACTTTGGTTGGACAAATTATCTTAGGCTTTCTTTGTGATTGTTCTTGAAATCCACGTGAGCTAAAATTCTCACCTTTGCACTAAATATATCCTTAGTTGTCCCCTTTGAGACTAATTCCTTTTATTGGGCACCTCATTATACAAGCCTTATCCTTTTTGAAAAAGTAATCCTCTTTTGAACCCTTCCTTCCTTGAAGTTGAGAATTGTGAAAGTTGAGGCTAAAAGCCTAAGTTGGGGGTGTAATGGGAAACATGTAGAAGGGATGCTTATCACATCAGGGCTTGATAAAAAAAATGATTAATGGAGGAAAAATTATTAATGAAAGAAAAGTTTTGAAAAAAAAAAGAAAGAAAGTGAATAAATGAGACATGAATCCTCCAATGGTTTAAAATTGTTGCATGTGGGGCATCTAGATTGAAAATGCAAAGAAAAATTTAAAAAAAAAAGTGAAATGTGCACTGGTTTAAAAAGTGAAGAAAAGTGGAAAAGTTAGAAAATGATGAGTTGTTGTGTAGTATTCAAGGAGCAACTAGTCACTTGTACCTAAATGATATCCTAACCTTCCATAAGCCTACATTACAATCTTAACAAAATCCTTTGAGATTTCTAAACAAATGAAGTTTAGTGTCACGGCCTGATTTCTCGGGTCATGATGGCACCTACTACACCGCACTAGTAGGTAAGCCTAACTTATAGCCCATAGCCATAAGCAATGGATTAAAAACCGAAATCCAACAACGAGTAAAAAGGATATAACAAAACAGAAAGAAGATAATATAAGAAAACAATAAAAGGAACTGTACCAAGACCTTGCATTAGTCAATAGTTGAGCATCTAATCCAAAATAACTGTACAAGGCTTTAAGAAATACAATATAAGTACAGGTTGTCTCCAAATACAATTTAAAGACTAAGCCTAGCCAAAAGAGATGGAAATCGGTAGCTCCAGATTCCAGGAGCTCACCCAAATATACAAAACTCAAAGCTGCTCCGCACGACTCACAATCAACGGTGATAACTCAAATTGCAATCTACATGTAGAAGAAGTGTAGTATTAGTACCAAAAATGGTACTCAGCAGGCAACGACCAACTGAGCTCAAAAGATAACACAAGCATAAAAAATAGGTAATAGGGAGAGCATATCACAAGTTACTAAAATACCAAGGTGACAAGAACCGATGCAAGGAGAACAACCCATTGCAAGCCCTATAGGGAGCAAGTCATAACTATGAGGTGTTAAAATACAATCTAAAGAACCTAAGGTCAAACCTAGTCTAAGGCTACCAAACATCAATACTAACAAGGGTAAACAAGAGTGTCTACACCACAAGCAAAGAGACAAGCCTACACTAAGGATCCCAACACCCACACTACGCCCAAAGCTCCAACGAAATCAAGAAAAGATGGAATAATAAAAGAAAAGCTAAACACCAGGCAAATACCATCCGAAATTACATGAATTCAATACTAGGCATCATCTAAGAAGTTCAATCGAGAAAGGAGACTGAACCCTGCCTCGAACCCGATCACAAGCACTCAGAATCCACAACACATGAGTTATCCTCTTTTGAAATGCCTCTGAATGTCTCCATGCTATCAAATTATCAATCAAAACGTCATTACAGACATTTTGATGCTAAATAACAACCTAAAATCGAGGCAAAATGGGAACGTGGGACCCACAATAGGAATCCTGAAATTGACTCCATCAAAAAGTCCTAATTGACTAATCGATCTTCTATCCCGAAATAAGACCCAATTTCATGCCCGGATCAGCCCGAACACACGCAGGAAAAAATACCCCAATAAAGAGATTAGGAAGCCCACATAATCAAGATTTTTCCTTGAACAGAAAGCCTTTAACATTTCCAATCATAGGTACAGGTAGACACAACCTTCACAACCACCTAGAACTTTGAATAAAGGAGAACTTACCTTTAGATGTTTAGAATAACTGCTACCTTGTTAAAGTGTTCTTGATTAAAAGATTAGTCGGCTGGCCCTCGCAAATGTGGAGGAGCCACATGAGCGCGCCTATCAAGACACCTGGATACCACGAACGCAAACGTGTTGGCCAGGCCTGGTGCCACCCCCGAACTTGTATCCAAGGTTACGAGTGCCTGGCCAGGGTGCCAGCCTTCCGTGACGCGGCTCTAGGCATGCAAACATGGGGCATGTCTTGAGCACCAGGTATCAGCACATTATTTAATGTGCTAAGACACCAAAATTTCTGGTAGAGTTCCAAGGAGTCATTCAGAACCCCGTGCGCACAAACGAAATATACTTCCCCATAAAATTTGATTTCTGAACTAAATGAAAGCATGAAAACTTCCATCCAAGGTCATGTCGATGAAACGTGGGTCCCACATCCAAGTTCTGTTTGAACTCAATTTCAACAATAAGGCTCAAAATGACACTAGAGCCTAGGGAAACACATGAAAGGTCGTTCTAGACCAAACTCGACATGTTGGAGCTAACCGAACTGAAGAAATTCACATCCAAGCACATTTACAAAGATTGTAGACAAAAGTCGAACCTTGGCTTTAGCTTCCAAGTTAGAACACCTAATGGCACAAACTCACATCACAAGTCTCAGGGCCCAAACCAACCATGCCCTTGGCATAAAATAACCCTTCCACAACTGATGAAACCATCAGAATTGCATTTTGAGGCCATCTTCCTGAACTTTTGATTGAAGTCAACTGTTCAAGTTTCAAAGCCTCTAAAACATGAAAATTTGCACAAAAAACCCAAATAAATGACCCAAGGACCGAAGCAGATGTCAAAAGGAAAAAAAATGAAATGGTAGTTGAAGTACTTGTCACGACCTAGGGGTACCCCCTAGATGTAACATAGCATATAGAACCCCAGACTCCATACAAGCCACTTAGCTTTCATCACATAAGAAATAGAACAATAAGAGTAAAACAATAGTCCAAGTCCAAAAACATTTTTTATAAAAAAAAAGCGGAAGTCTAAAATACTTGTCTCATAATAGCCATCTAATACAATAGAATGAAATTGGGCCTAGCCCATAAATCATGTCCAAAAGATAAATACATGAAAGAAACTGAAAAACAATATAACTCTGTCCTCGAAGCATGAGGACTCACCAAAGCTCGGATATCTTGAACTCAACCACTAGCCACGAAACTGATGACCCTGATTGTCGGACCCTACATTTGGGAAAAATAAAGGCAAGAGTATGCGTTAGTACAAAATAATGTACCAAGTATGATGGACATGCATAAAACATTTAAAACATGCAAAAACAGACATTTCATTTCATGACATGCAATTGACCAAGCTAAAACATGATATATGAGAGTTAGAAAACATAAGTCATAAAGCCAAGGTCAATGCAAGCTAACATCATCTTTCTTACCTTTGAACTCATGTGAGATACTTCTTGAAGAAACCTTAGTTCATTTTTAATGTGGGGAATTAGCCTTAGCCGACATAGAGACCATGTGATCTATAACATGATCCCCAGGTGTCTCCCACACCGAAAAGGGTTGTTCTACTTGCCAAGGTAGAACCATGAACTTCTATCTTAAATTGATCCACTAGCTAATATATATCTACAACAATCATCCTATTGGGCACATAGGTAAGGGATAAGGATATTGCTTCTAGAAACGCGACCTCTACTAACGGGAGAGCTCCCATCTCAATATCCTCTCGGTTCTAAGCATAAATCCCACGGAATAGTCATTTCTTACTTTGACCTTTCTATTCATGGAAAGGCATCCTAGGATAATCAATCCAAGCTAGTTTCATTAGGATAGCTCTTACTCTTTGATTAAATTAGGTGAGAAAGACTTTCAACCTAAGAATCCTTCCTATGCGAGAAAACCTTTCACATCATGCTTATATGTGTTTATGAGAATGTCCTTTCAACAACACAACAACAACATCATCATTGATAGTTTACTCTCAAAGCATCCTTAATACATTTGCATACATTTCATGAGAAAGTGCATAAGTCCATAATATACCTCTTGAGGTTAAATACCCACTTTCAATCATCAATTCTTAGAAAACATGGGTTTGATATGGATTTCATCATAAATTCATGTAAAGCTACCAATACATGCTTAATTTTATAAAACTCCTCCTTTAAGCTCAAATCCCATATTATATGATTCATAACTTGAAAATATAGGGGAATACTTAGGTTCATGGGGAAAATTATCATAAAATCATCATATTTCATCAATTCATGCATAAGAGATCATAATTCAATCATATAAATCAATAATCAAAAGAACCCATGGTAATTGAAGAAAATTCTAACTTAATTGGAGAATTCTACCTTCAGAAATAAAGGAATTTGAGAACTCCATGGATGGAAGGAATCCATGGATGAAAACTATCATACCTTGAATCACAATGCTAGCCTTCAATGGAGGAATTGAGAGTTGGCTTGAAACCCTACGTTGAATTCTTTTTCTTCTTCAAGTTTCTAGAGAGAGAAATATTTTGGAGAGTTCTTCTTTTGTGATCTTGGAAGAATGAAGTGAATAGGCTAATTTGGGGTTGAAAATACTTGTATAGGGGTCTTAGTAAAGGGTAAAATGACGCAGTATAGGATTTAATTAATTAGAAAAAGACCCAACTACCCCTAAAAATAACTGCCAGCCCACCACCGATGGACCCCAGTCGACGGACCGTGGACTGACCCATGACCCATCCTGGTGGACCGTCGTTGGGAACAGGAACTTCATTTTAGGGCCATCGAACCACGAACCCCGACCACGGACCTCTGAACTCTTGGCAAGGTGGCATGTCCACGGACCACACTACGATCCGTGGTCCTACCCACGGGCAGTGGTTGGCCTCCATGGCTGGCACCGTCAACTTCCCAAAAGTTGTTTCATTTCCCTTTTGCGGATACGGGGTGTTACATTATCTCCACCTTGGGACCATTCGTCCTTGAATGACATTTAAATATGTTCTAAAAGATTAGGAGATTAACTAACAACCCAACCTAAAATGCAATGCATACAACAAATGAGGAACTATCGACTCCAAGCTAGCACGTTCTCAAAACATCATAAGAAGGGTGAAACTAACTCTAACAGCCCATCATGCATGCAATGCACATATACAAGGAGGAAATATCGACTCCAAGTTAAACATACTCAATACATAATAAGGAAGTAGGAACTACATCTAGCAACCCAATATGCATAAAATTTCAAAATTTCTCAAGTTCAAGGAGGAACTACCTTCTCCAAGCTAAAAGCATGCTCAACACAATCACATGGAGCCCATATGTAATTTGTTCTCAAAAAGCATAGCTAAAGCATGTTCATAAATTCATCTCATGAAGTCTATAAGCTACTCATACTCAATGCACAAAAACATGAGGAAAATCAATCATAAAAACTCATTTTCTTTCAAAACACAAGTTTTTCATGAACATGCATAACATAAGGAAATCATGGAAACACATAAAACACATGACTCGGAAACAAAGGTCAAACCAAGAGGAACTCATTACCTCAAGCTAGAGTAGGAGTAGAAGGAAAGAGATGAGGATATCAGGACATCATATCGGCCACGGCCTCCCAAGTAGCACCCTCAACTAAATGATTCCTCCAGAATACTTTCACGGAAGCAACTTCCTTGTTTCTTAACTTGTTAACTTGCCGGTCTAAAATCTCAACCGGAACTTCCTCATAAGAATGACTTTCATCAATTCCAAACCCTTCTAAGGAAACTATGGATGTCAGCTCACCAACACATTTCTTCAACAAAGAGACAGGGAAAACCGGATGGACTGTTGCCAACTCATTTGGCAAATCTAGCTCATAAGCAACCTTACCAACAGGCCTCAAAATCTGATATGGGCCTACATATCGGGGACTAAGCTTCCCTTTTTACCAAACCTCATTACACCCTTCAAGGGTGAGATTTTCAAGTAAACCCAATCATGAATGTCAAACTCAAGATCCCTTCTACTCACATCGGCATATATCTTTTGCCGACTTTGAGTCGTTTTCAACCTTTCTCTAATAAGTCAAACTTTATCTATGATCTCATGCACAAATTAGAGACCTATTAGGGCAACTTCACCCACTTAAAACTAACCTATAGGAGATCTACACCTCCTACCATATAAGGCCTCAAATGGAGCCATATCAATACTCGAGTGATAGTTATTATTATAGGCAAACTAAATCAATGGCAAATGGTCATCCCAATTAACCTTAAAATCAATCACACAAGCTCTTAACATATCTTCCAAAGTTTGGATAGTCCGCTCCGCTTGCCCATCGATTTGGGGATGAAAGGTCGTGCTAAGCTTAACCTTAGTGCCAATACCCTTTTCAAATGACTTCCAAAGCTGAGAAGTGAATTGGGTACCACGATTGGAAATAATGGATAAAGGCACTCCATACAACTTTACCATTTCTCTCAAGTACACCTTGGCATAGTCCTCCTCCGAATAAGAAATCTTGACGGGAAGGAGATGAGCTGATTTCAGCATCAGATCTACTATCACCCAAATCGAATCATGTTGTCACCGGGTGCGAGGCAAACCAACAATAAAGTAAATATTCAAGTGTTCCCACTTCCAATTTGGAATGCTAATGTCTTGGGATAAACCTCCCGGTTTTTTATGTTAAACCTTCACTTGTTGGCAATTTGGACACTTAGCCACAAATCCCGCAATATCCATCTTCATCCCGTTCCACCAATAGACTTCCCACAAATCACGGTACATCATGGTTGCTCCCGGGTGAATGGAATACCAAGAACTATGGGCTTCTGTCAAAATATGTTCCCTCAATTCATCCACATTTGGAACACACAAACGACCTTGGTATTTAAGTACCCCATCTCCCCCTTGGGAGAAAGCCTCGATGGATTTCTTAAGCACCGCTTCTTTCAATTCTACAAAAATTTGATCAAGACCTTGCTTGGCTTTCACATCCACCACAAAAGATGATTCGGAACCATTGTGAACCATAACACCACCATTGGTGGAGTCCACTTATTGAACACCTAATCGGTCAAATCTATGAACATATCGAACCAACTCTTTCTTTTTTTTTTCAATATGAGCAACACTGCCCATAGATAATCGAGTACGAGCATCTGCTACTACATTATCTTTCCCGGGGTGATAGAGAACACTCATGTTATAATCTTTCAATAACTCAAGCCATCTTCTTTGGCGAAGATTCAGATCTTTTTTATTAAACACATGTTGCAAACTCTTGTGGTCGGTAAACACATCTACATGAACTCCATACAAATAGTGTCTCCAAATCATTAAAGCAAAAAAGACCGCCGCTAATTAAAGGTCGTGAGTAGGATAATTCTTCTCATGAATTTTACGTTGCCTTGAAGCATAGGCAATAACCTTCCCATTTTGCATAAGCACACACCCTAGCCCAATTCTTGAGGCATCAAAATAAACCACAAAACCATCAGTCCCTTCCGGCAAGGTCAATACCGGAGCGGAAGTAAGTCTATCCTTCAACTCTTGAAAACTCTTTTCACATAATTTGGACCATATGAACTTCGCCTTCTTTTGAGTCAAAGTCGCCAAAGGAGAGGCAATCGATGAAAATCCTTCAACAAACCTTCTATAGTAACCGGCCAAACCCAAGAAACTTATAATATCCGAAAGAGTTAGAGGTCTAGGCCAACTCTTGACCGCATCCGTCTTCTTAGGATCTACCTAAATACCCTTATTTGAAATAATATGAACAAGGAAAGCTACGGACCTTAACGAAAATTCACATTTCCTAAACTTTGCAAAGAGTTTTTGGTCTGTAAGAATTTGCAAGACGATCCTCAAATGATCAATATGCTCAACCTCACTTCTTGAGTAGATCAAAATATCATCAATGAACACAATCACAAACATGTCAAGGTATTGTCTAAACACCATATTCATCAAATCCATAAACTCCGTTGGAGTATTAGTCAACTCAAACGACATTACCAAAAACTCATTATGACCATACCGGGTTTGAAAAGCCATCTTCGGAATGGAATCTTCCCTCACCCTCAATTGGTGATAACCCGATCGAAGATCAATCTTAGAGAAATAACTTGCCCCTTGAAGTTGGTCAAATAAATCATCTATCCTTTGAAGAGGATACTTTTTCTTAATCGTCACCTTGTTCAACTAACGATAGTCAATACACATACGAAGAGTACAATCTTTCTTTTTAACAAACAAAAATGGAGCACCCCATGGAGAGATACTCGATCAGATGAAACCCTTATCCAACAGATCTTTTAATTGTTCTTTCGACTACTTAAGTTCTGTCGGAGCCATACGGTAAGGAGGAATAGAAATAGGTTCCGTATCTGGGAGAAGGTCAATACTGAAATCTATTTCCCACTCGGGAGGAATATCGGGTAAGTCATCTAGAAATACTTCCGAAAACTAATTTACAATGGGGACCGACTCAAGAGAAGGAGTTTCGGAATCTATATCCCTCACCCTAACTAGATGGTAAATGCAACCCTTAGAAATCATCTTTCTATCTTTAAGACAAGAGGCAAACTGACTACATGGATTCTACAATCAATAGAAGCATAACATGAGTGCAGCCAATCCATACCCAAGATAACATCAAAATCTAGCATATCAAGATTTACTAAGTCAACAAAAGTAATTCTATGGGACAAGGAGATGGGACACTTTCTATAAACCCTCTTAGCCACATTAGAATCACCAAAAAGAGTAGCGACATAAAAAGGTTCTAACAATACATCAGGGAGCACATCAAATCTCAAAGCCACATATGGCGTCACAAAAGACAAAGTAGCACCGGGATCAATTAAAGAATATACATCAAGTTGGAAAACTTTTAATATACAAGTAACCACATCGGGAGAACTCTCTTGTTCACCAAGAGTGTGAAGTGCAAGAAGCGGTTTTGCTTAGGAGCATTGGAACCCGAACAACTAGGAGGAGCTTGCTTGCCCTCTCTTCCTTTAGCCACAAGAATTGGGCAATCCCTCATTTTGTGAAAACTTTTTCCACAACCGAAACAACCATCCGTGCCGGCTAGGCACTTACCCTCGTGCTTCCTTCCACACTTAGTAGAAGTAGACCTAGGAAATGAAGATCCACTACCATTACCTCCTTGGAGCTTAGGGTTAGACACCCTATCTTTTTTTAACTTTGGAGGAGCATTGGAGGAATCTTGACCGAAAAACCTTTGTCGAAATCTAGGACGACCTTGTCCATCGGACCTTGCATGAGAGAAATTTCCATCACCAGTCTTAGCCCTCTTTACCTCTCTAGAATTTTCCTTAAGTAATTCCTCAATTTGTTTTGCATGAACCATAAGATGAGAGATGTCCATGTCATTAATGAGCATGGCGGTACGACACTTTTTAACCACCATTTCGGACACACCCAAAACAAACTTACTCATTCTAGCTCTTGAATCCGCAACAATTGTTGGAGCATACTTAGACAATTGAGTGAACTTTAGAGCATATTCCCTCACAATCATAATCCCTTGTCGGAGATTAATGAACTCAAGCACCTTGGCTTCCCTCATCTAAAGGGGAAAGAACCTATCAAGAAAAGTTACTTTAAACTTCTCCCAATCAAGAAGACCCACATCTTCCGGTCTCCCTTCCTTCTATTGGCTATACCATATTTGAGCCACTCATTTTAGTTGATAAGCAGCGAACTATGCTTTTTCCACCGGCGTAACTCCCATGATCATCAAAACCTTATAGACCTCATCAATAATCTCTTGAGGATCTTTCTCAACTTTAGAATCATGAAATTCCGAAGGATTCATCCTAGTGAAGTCCCTCACTTTTGAAGCCACCGTACCCACATTTGGGTTCACGGGAACCACAACCTCCCTATTTGCTTGGGACGTCACCACTTGAGCCAACACTTGGAAAGCAGCCCTAAACTCCACTTTTGACAATTGTTCGGCCAAAGATTCGACCGGAACTTAAGAAGCTTGGGGAGGAGCTTCTTGTTCCTCATTCTCCCTCACATTCCTTCTAGCATTAGCTCTTCGGGTAGCCATATCCTGAAGAACATAGGATAAGGATAAGGACAGAGACTTTATAGAGTTAGACTCTATCGCACGACTTAAGAGTAATGAAAGAAGTGGAGTTTCCTACTCATCTTGTAGCATCTCATTCATAAAAGTGGCGCGCTTCACACTTATGAACAAGACTCTACTAGACGTGGCTTAAGAGACATCATAGAACCATTCTAAACCTTATAGTCTGATTAGCTAGTTTGTCACGACCCAGGGGTACCCCCTAGATGTAACATGGCGTATAGAACCCCGAAGGACTCCATACAAGCCACTTAGCTTTCATCACATAATAAAGAGAACAATAAGAGTAAAACAATAGTCCAAGTCCAAAAACATTTTTATAAAAGAAAGGCGGAAGTCTAAAACACTTTTCTCATCATAGCCATCTAATACAATAGAATGAAATTGGGCCTAGCCCATACAACATGTACAAAAGAGAAATACATGAAATAAACTTAAAACAATAAAACTCCGTCCTCGAAGCATGAGGACTCACCAAAGCTCAGAAATCTCGAACTCAACCACTAGCCAAAAAACTGATGACCCTGACTGTCGGAACCTACATTTGGGAAAAATGTAGTCAAGAGTATGTGTTAGTACCAATCAATGTACCAAGTATGATAACCATGCATAATACATTTAAAACATGCAAAAAGGGACATTTCATTTCATGACATGCAATTGACCAAGCTAAAACTTGATATAAGAGAGTTATAAAACCAAGGTCAATGCAAGCTAACATCATCTTTCTTACCTTTGAACTCATGTGAGATACTTCTTGAAGTAACCTTAGTTCATTTTTAATGTGGGGAATTAGCCTTAACCGACATAAAGACCATGTGAGCTATAACATGATCCCTCGGTGTCTCCCACACCGAAAAGGGTTGTTCTACTTGCTAAGGTAGAACCATGAACTTCTATCTTAAATTGATCCAATAGCTAATATATATCTACGACAATCATCCTATTGGGCACATAGGTAAGGGATAAGGATATTGCTTTTAGAAACGCGACCTCTACTAACGGGAGAGCTCCCATCTCAATATCCTCTCGGTTCTAAGGATAAATCCCACGGAATAGTCATTTCTTACTTTGACCTTATTATTCATGGAAAGGCATCCTAGGATACCCAATCCAAGCTAGTTTCATTAGGATAGCTCTTAATCTTTGATTAAATTAGGTGAGAAAGTCTTTCAACTTAAGAATCCTTACTATGTGAGAAAACCTTTCACATCATGCTTATATGTGTTTATAAGAATGTCCTTTCAACAACGTAACAACAACATCACCATTGATACTTTACTCTCAAAGCATCCTTAATACATTTGCATAGATTTCATGAAAAAGTGCACAAGTCCAAAATTTACATCTTGAGGTTCACAACCCACTTTCAATCATCAATGTTTAGAAAATATGGGTTAGATATGAATTTAATCATAAATTCATGCATAGCTACCAATACATGCTTAATTTCATAAAACTCTTCCTTTAAGCTCAAATCCCACATCATATGATTCATAACTTGAAAACATAGGGGATTACATGGGTTCATGGGGAAAATCATCATAAAAGCATCATATTTCATCAATTTATGAATAAGAAATCATAGTTCAATCACATAAATCAATAATCAAAAGAACCCATGGTAATTGAAGAAAAACCCTAACTTAATTGGGGAATTCTGCCTTTAGAATTAGAGGAATTTGGGAACTCCATGGATGGAAGGAATCCATGGATGAAAACTATCATACCTTGAATCCTAATGCTAGCCTTCAATGGAGGAATTGAGAGTTGGCTTGAAACCCTAGGTTGAATTCTTCTTATTCTTCAAGTTTCTAGAGAGAGAAATATTTTGGAGAGTTCTTCTTTTGTGAATTTGGAAGAATGGAATGGATGGGATTATTTTGGGGTTGAAAATATTTATATAGGGTTCTTAGTGAAGGGTAAAATGACACAGTATAGGAGTTAATTAATTAGGAAAAGACCCAACTTCCCCCAAAAATAACTGCCAGCCCACCACCGACGAACCCCACTCGACGAACCATGGACTGACCCATGTCCTATCCTGGTGGACCGTTGTTGGCATCATGAACTTGATTTTTGGGCAATTGAATCATGGACCCCGACCACCGTGGTCTATCCTACGGTCTGTAGGTCAGGCCGTGGTCCTGAGCCTTTGAACACTTGGCAAGGTGGCCAATCCACGGACCACACAACGGTCCGTGGTCCTACCTACGGGCCGTGGTTGGCCTCCGTGGCTAGCACCTACAACTTCCTAAAAGTTGTTTCATTTCCCTTTTTCGGATATGGGGTGTTACAATATTCGTCATGACCGAGTGAAATATTGGTCAGGATTACATTTAACAAGAATTCTAGACTTTGTCATTGCATTGTTAGAATTCATGATTGCGTCACCCAGTGACACTACTCATCGCAATTGTGTGAGGTAGTTATCGCGACCGTAAAGTGAAAATGCCTGGCACTTGGATAGAATTTGAATTTCACCTAATTGATCCCAAAAACCCTTTTTACACTAATCAGCAGTCATTTTTCAGATTATGCAAGGATGCAAGAATACAATTAAGAGTATCTCATCTTAGAATAGAGTAGATAGAAAAAAATTAGAGTTCATCTTTTGGGTTGAGACTTTGAAAGCAAGTTGCCTTATAACATCTTTTTAATTAAAGGTTGTGTTCTTAATAGTAATATTTCTTATCCTATCTTCTTTCCCATGCTTTGTAGTGCATGAATTGTGGGTATAATTTCTAATTGAAATCGGAGTCTTTTTGCTATAAATAGATAATTCTTTTGGGTCTTTGATTTCTCATTCTATTCCTTTTCTAATTGATTATATGCTTCTATTCATGAAATGGTTTTACTCTAATTTTAAAGTTTCTAGTTATGATTTGAGAGTGCACTCTCATATCTAGATTCAGATCTTCGTGGGTTCCTCAAAAGAATTCATGAAGTGGAGAATAATATTGATAATTTCCTATTAGCCTTGAATCTTATGTTTTCTCAAAAGAGAGATTTAGGTTTTCATTTTTGAATGCGAGACTTTCTCAAAATAGAGCTCTAAATTAAGGTAGTAGGTTGTATTGTTGAATTACATGATTTAGACCGAAATGAGATTTCATGATAAAGAATAATGAGACTGAAAGGAGATTTTTGTTATTGAAGATGACCTAGCCTACCTATGATTGAATTAGCATGTGTTGAAATTGCAATGAATCGTTGAATGATAATTGAGTTCCAAGTTTCCCAATTCTCAATTATCCTTTTCTTGATTAGATCTCTGCCCAATCTTAATTTTGTTACCTTCACAAATCTTATTTTGATAATTGTGTATAATTAATTTAGATTCACACTAGTAGCTTTTAATTCCTTGTCTTTTCGATTGCCGACAAAGTATTCCTTGTGGGATTCAACCCTGATTCGCTTGTTGGGTAATAATATTGCCAACGAGCTCTTAATTTTAACTTGTTTTGGGAGTAATTTGAGTTTTATCAAGTTAGAAACCCTGGCCTTGTTGAACTTTGGAGCCGAAACATTAGAAGAACGTTGACCGAAGACCTTTTGCCAGAATTGAAGATGACCATGACCATCAGACATAGAATGAGAAAAGTCACCATCACCAATTCTTTCCCTCGTTGACTCTTTGGATTTCTATTTTAGCTTCTCTTCTTCAATTTGTTGGGTATGTATCATCAAACGAGAATTATCCATCTGCTTAATCAACATGGCGGAACGGAACACATTGACCACCATCTCTGACACACCTGATACAAACTTATGCATCCTTTCCTAGAGTTGGCATCTATCATCGTATTATACTTAGACAATTGAGTAAACTTCAGTGCATACTCTTTCACGCTCATATATCCTTGAAAAAGGTTGAAGAATTCAACCATTTTCACCTCCCTCGTCTCAAGAGGAAAGAAATGATCAAGAAAAGCCCCTTTTGAATTTCTCTCAATCAAGAGGACCTGCATCAATTGCCATCTCTTCTTTCCATTGATTGAACCACACTTGAGCAATACCCTTAAATTTATAAGCGGCCAAGTCCACCTTTTCAACCTATGTAACTCCTATAATCTCCACGATCTTGTGGATTTCCTTTACAAACACTTTGGTATCTTCATCAATTTTGGACCCATGAAACTTTGAGGGATTCATTCTAGTGAAGTCCCTCACCATTGTAACTATCGTACCAGAAACTAGGTTCACGGGAGCAACAACATATCTATTAACTTTCTTAGTCATAGCTTGAGCCAACACTTGGAAAGCAGCTCGGAACTCAACATGTGACACTTGCTTGGCCAAGGATGAACCGGCACTTTAGGAACCTCAGGATTCACATCATCACCCACATTCCTTCTTGCATTAGCTTTTCGAGGAGGCATATCCTGAAAAGCATCAGATAAGAGTTAAGAGAAAGACCTTTATAAAGATGAACTCTATGGCACAACGTTTGAGTAGTGAAAGAAGTGAATTTTCCTGAATACATTGTTGCCTCATATTCATAAATATGGTGTGCTTAACATTCATTAAAAGGAATCTACTCGATGCTACTTGTCAGACATTCCTAGACCTTTCTATAAACCAGATGCTTTGAATACCAAGTTTTTCATGACCCAAACTACACCCTAGATGTGACATGGTGAATAAGACCCTTAGAGGCCCTAAACAAGCCACTTAACATAAGTGTGACATAAAAAAGACAATATACTATCAAGTACAACATAATAGAAAGAAGTCTCAAAAGCAAAGTCTAGATCATATAGAAAATCTGAAATAGTACAAGATAGGAATAAAAATGTGGAAAGCTAAACTCTATCTAACATAGCATTTATAATATCATTGGAGTGGTTGGGAGGTAACTTATACACCACATACAAGTTTGAAACTACAAAGAGATTAAAAGTAATTATGCTTCAATGGCCTTGTCCTCGAACCTTAAGGACTCACCAATCCAAAAAGTTGATAGCGGAGAAATCCACCTAATTGCGTCTAGGTGGAGGAGCGTTGGATCTATCACGAGACAATATAGGAAGAAATATGCATTAGTACTGTGAATGTACTATGTATAGGGAAATGCATAATTGTAAACATGATAAAATAGTGAACTCAAACATGATACACATGACCAAGTAAAACACCATATGAAAAGGCCAATACATATAAGAAAAACTATACGAAAAGCTTTGATAAAATCATTTGAAGGAAACATAGCTTATTTGTAGGATATTTATCGTTAACCGACAATAAGACCATGTGATCTATAATATGGAATTTGGTGTAACCCTCACACTAAAAAGTGAGGGTCTACTTGCCAAGGTAGAACTCCGTATCATTCATATTTCTAAGGTAGATCCACTAGCTAGGTCATTTAAGACAATCCTACAAGGGCACATAGTTTAAGATAAGGGACTTTCTATTATAGACCAAATATCTACTAATAGTAAGGCCTCCATTCCAAAGTCTTCTCGGTGCTAAGTAAATCCCAATGGAAAATACATAACCATAATCATATCAAAATACTTGGAAATGCGACAATTAAAGACTACCGATCTAATCATAAGTTCATATTAGAATAGCTCGATTCAAAATCATGATTTCATTAAATGCTAATACTACACACTTACCTTTCTAAGTATCTAAATCATGTTTCCTTTCAAATGTGAGAAAATATTTCACAAATCCTTGATACTTATCTTAAAAGCATCATTTTGTCATAAATCATTCTTTTCATAAAACATGCATGAATCCATAATCAATTCATGTATTAAAGTCCATAGTCATAATCAAGTATAAATCATGGGTCCATATGAAATCCATCATAAAACATGAAATTGAGTCTAATCATGCTTAATAAGAGCAAATAATAACAAGTGAATAATAATAAATTGGACTCATGAAGAATAGCAAAAAACCCAAGATTGTTGGGAAAAATTGACTTGGAGATTTGAGTTTCTTTTTGGAACCGAATGGTTGAAGGAACCATTGGTGAATTCCCACATACCTCAAGTAATCAAACCAATAGAATTGGAGGAAGAAACCTTGAAGCTTTAAGAAACTCTATGTCGTGACCCAAGGGTACCCCCTAGATGTAACATGGCATATAGAACCCCGAAGGACTCCATACAAGACACTTTGTTCTCATAACATAAGAAATAGAACAATAAGGGTAAAACAATAATCCAAGTCCAAAATATTTTTATAAAACAAAAGGCGAAAGTCTAAATTCATGTCTCATCATAGCCATCTAATACAATACAATGAAATTGGGCCTAGCCCATACATCATGTCAAAAAGAGAAATACATGAAAGAAACTAAACAATAAGAGTCCGTCCTCGAAGAATGAGGACTCACCAAAGCTCGGGAATCAATCAAATCACCAACTAGCCACGAAACTGAGCACCTGACAATCAGACCCTACATTGGAAAAAATATAGGCAAGAGTATGCATTAGTATAAAACAATGTACCAAGTATGATAGCCATGCATAAAACATTTAAAACATGCTAAAAAGGAACATTTTATTTCATGACATACAATTGACCAAGCTAAACACGATATAAGAGCTTTATAAAACATAAGTAATAAAATTATGGCCAATGCAAGCTAACTTCATCTTTAAGACCTTTGAACTCATGTGAGATACTTCTTAAAGTAACCTTAGTTCATTATTACTTGTGGGGAAATTATCCTTAACCGACATGAGACCATGTGAGCTATAACATGATCCCCCGGTGTCTCCCACACCGAAAAGGGTTATTCTACTTTCCTAAGGTAGAACCATGAACATCTAGCTTAAGTGGATCCACTAGCTAATCAACCTTAAGTGGATCCACCAGCTAATCAACCTATGGGGGCACATAGTTTATGGGATAAGGGGATTGATACTAAAAACCTGGCCTCTACTACGGGAGAGCTTCCATCTCATGAGATTACTTTGGAAACCCGACCTCTACTATGGGAAAGCTTCCATCTCATTATCAATATATGCTCGATGCGAAGCATAAATTCCCACAGAATAGTCATTTCTTACTTGACTTCATTACTAATGAAAAGGTGCCCTTGGACAACCAATTCAAGCTAGTTCATTAGGATAGCTCTTACTCTTGATTCATTTAGGTGAGAAAGCCTTTCAACCTAAGAATCTTTTCTATGTGAGAAAACCTTTCCCATCATGCTAATTATGTTTATGAGAATGTCCTTTCAACAATACAACAATAAAATCATCATTGGTACTTTACTCAAAGCACCCTTAAAATAATTGCAAAGATTTCATAAGAAAATGCACAAGTCCATAATTTACCTCTTGAGGTCAAAACCCACCTTCCATCATAAACTCTTAGAAAATATGGGTTAGATATACATTTCATCATAAATACATGTAAAACTAGTAATATATACTTAATTTAATAAAAATCTTCCTTGAAGATCAAAATCACACATCATATAGTTCATAACTTGAAAACATGGGGATTACATGGGTTCATGGAGAAATCATCATAAATCATCATGTATCATCAATTCATGCATAATAGATCATAATTCAATCATTTAGATAAATAATGAAAAGAACCCATGCAAATTGAAGAAAACCTTAACTCAATTTGGGAATTCTACCATTTGAAATAGAGGAATTTAGGAACTCCATGGATGAAAACTATCATACCTTGAATCCAAAAGCTAGCCTTCAATGGAGGAATTTAACCCTTGACTTGGAACCCTAGATGAATCCTTCTTCTTCTTCTTCTTCAAGTTTCCAGAGAGAGAATTATTTGGGAGGAGATTTGGTTTCTTTTTTTCCTGAAATTGGAAGAATGAAGTAAATGGGGTGAATTTGGGGGTTAAAAGGATTTTATAGGGGTTCTAAACATAGCCAAAATGACATAGTATTGGAACTAATTAATTAGGAAAAGACCCAACTAACCCTGAAAATAACTGCCAGCAGCCCATCCACGGACCCCAGTCGACGGAACGTGGTCTGACCCACGGCCCATCCTGGTGGACCGTCATTGAAATCAGCAACTTTGAGTTTGGGGCTTTGAACCACGGACTGTGGTCTGACCTACAGTTCGTAGGTCTAGACATGGTCTTGAACCTCTACACCACCCCTAGGCAGGGCCATCCACGGATCACACCTACGCTCTGTGGTCCCATCCATGGGCCTTGGGTGGCCCTCGTGGCTGGCACCTGTAATTTCCCAAAATTTTGTTTTATTCCCTTTTTCGGATACATGGTGGTACAATATCTCCCCCTTGGGACCATTCGTCCTCGAATAAGATTCAAACTGGTTCTAAAAGTTTAGGAGAGGAACTAACAACCCAACCTAACAATGCAATGCATGAAACCAAGGATGAACTATCGACTCCAAGCTAGGACGTTCTTAAAACATCATAAGAGGGGTGAAACTAACTCTATCAGCCCATTATGGATGCAATGCACATAAATAAGAAGGAAACATCACCTTTAAGCTCAACATACTCAAATGAATCATAAGGAAGTAGGAACTATATCTAGCAACCCAATATGTATGATATCTCAAAATTACTCATGTTCAAGGATGAACTACCTTCTCCAAGCTAAAAGCATTCTCAACTCAATCTCATGGAGCTCATATGCAATTCACTCTCAAAAAGCATAGCTAAAGCATGTTCATCAATTCAACTCTTGAAGTCTATAGGCAACTCATACTCAATGCACAACAACATGAGGAAAATCAAGCATGTAAACTCATTTTCTTTCAAAACACAAGTTTTCATGAACATGCATAACATAAGGAAATCATGGAAACATATAAAAACACATGACTCCAAAACAAAGGAAAGATTGTCCTATGAAATTAGATGATGCCTTGTTGGCATAGAGAACAGCTTACAGGAAACCAATTGTGAACTTCCCCTTATCGTATGGTGTTTGGTAAGTCTTGTCATCTTCTATTGTAGCTAAAGCATAGGCTTATTTGGCGATAAAGAAGTTAAATCTTGATCGACTGTTAGCTGGTAAGAAGAGAATGGGCAGCTGATTGAACTTGAGGAGTTTAGGCTCCATGCTTTTGATAATGTTATGGTTTACAAGGAGAAGACAAAGCGCTGCCATGACAAGCATATTATCTCTAGAACTTTTAAGCTATGACAACATGTACTATTATTTAATTTCAGGTTGAAGTTGTTTCTTAGAAAGCGGAGGTCCAAGTGGCATGGGTCATTTGAAGTGGTTAAGATGACGCCACATGAGGTTATGCAGTTGCGGGATGTAGCGACCCTTTCGGAAGGATACAATCATTTAAGAAGAAATCTAATATAATACTTGCGAAATTTAAAAGAGATTAACGTAGGGTATATTGATTAAAATCTAGTAGAGGGATTAGGTTCATAAAGAAAAAATACTTAAGGATGTGCATCCTGCCCATTTAAACATTTATTTGATGTCAAATTGGAACTGCATAGAATTTTAACTTATGGCGGAAAAACCCTTCCAAAATAATCTAAGCAAATAACTTACGAGATTTTCATGCATATATTATCCTCACACTTAAAAATGATATAAAAATAATATTACCAACTTCCGAGTATCAAAATTAGCCGGTTCATCCTTCACACAAATATTCAAAACAAATAGTAAATTTAGTATATTACAAGACTTGGGTTTACACACCCCAAAAAGAACAAATCATATAGCCATACTTATATTACAACCCATGGTGACATGATCAAATTAGCCTTCAAAATTTCATGTAAATGTACAAAAAATAGATCATGTACAAGTCCCAAGGTTTACACAAAATATAGATGCCTATATGCAAATGTGATCTTCCTTATGGCTCTCAAAATCTCCGTCTCCAATGGCCAGCTTCATGCATCCTCTCGATCATTCCCTACGATAGAAATAACTAATGATAAGCATATAACTTAGTGGTGTAAAAACTATAGGTTCGGAGCCCTCAGATACATCAAGCTACCTTTCTCAAGTCATGAGCAGCAAATCGAAACATAATAAATAAATCAAGTAAATAATATATCAAGAGTATCAAGTTCGATATTTAAAGATCCAAATGTCAAGAACACTCATAGCACCATTTTTCAAGAGATTCAATAACAAGGCTCACCCAATATATACATCATGTCATCACACCAAGCATAAGCAGGTGTCAAGAAGGATCGACGCCCTGCATCAAGAAGGTTCAAAGCCCAATAATCAAGAGAACCAAGAACCATATTAAAAATGGCTTTCTTGTTCGTACTTTAAATGGACAACTACCATACATAAGAAGAACTAAAATTCCAGATTCAAGATGGAAAATGATCTGAATCAAAAGGCATGCCAATAGTGACAAAATCACAGCCACAAGAAGGACAAGGTCCCAACAAGAGTGTCAGGTGATCAAACAATTTGTACAAGTGGGTGGGTTACACAAGTGTCTTTAATGTCTTCAAGGATACCAACACGACAATGCAAAGTTCAAGATCATGAGTAGGATAATTCAATTCATTTGGTTTAAATTTCTGAGAGGTATAAGAAATAACCTTCCCTTCTTGCATCAAAACACATCCTAGACCATTGTGAGAAGCATCATTGTATACTACATACTTTTTCCCTTTAATTAGTAGAGTAAGTATAGGCGCTTGAGTCAACAAGGATTTGAGAGTTTCAAATCTCTCTTGGCATTTGTCATCCCAAATAAACTTTACTTCCTTCTTCAAGAGCTTAGTCAAAGGGGAGGCGATAATGGAAAATCCTTTCAAAAATCTTTTATATATCATGCTAAGCCCAAAAAACTTCTTACCTCAGTTGGACTTTTGGGAGGTCTCCATTCAACAACTGGGTGTATCTTACTAGGATCCACCTTCACGCCTTCGGTTGATACAACATGTCCCAGAAAAGCCACTTCATCAAGCAAAAATTCACACTTGGAAAGTTAGCATAAAGTTCTTTCTCTTTCAGAATTTGCAAAATAATCCGGAGGTGTTTATCATGGTCTTCACTACTTCTGGAAAAAATTAAAATATCATCAATAAAGTCAACCACAAACTGATTAAGATAAGGCTTGAATACTTGATTCATTAGATCCATGAATACCGCAGGAGCATTTATCAATCCGAATGGCATCACCAAAAATTCATAATGACAATACCGAGTTCTAATAGCAGTTTTAGGAATATCTTTCTCTCTAAATTGCAGTTGGTGATATCTAGACCTTAAATCAATCTTTCAGAATACTTTAGCACCCTTCAGTTGGTCAAACGAATCATTGATCCTTGGTAGTGGATATTTATTCTTGATTGTTATTTTGTTCAATTGCCTATTGTAACACCTCAGAAAAACAGAATTGGACTTTCCAGCAGAAACAGGTGAACCACGGAGAGGTTCACGGGCCGTGATCAGGACCATGGTCTGTCACCCTCATCGTGGTTCACACCCTCCCAGCAGTGGTGGACCACAGAGCCCTTCACGGGCCGTGGACCATTTCACAAGCCGTGGGAAGGCTCGTGGAGGAAGTATAAGACCACCCAGGGCTCAGGCATTAGACCACGGAGCCCTCCACAGGTCGTGATTTTGATGACAGGCCGTGGTGGCGTCTGTGAACCTGAGCCAGCAGACCCCCAACCCAAGTGAAGAACCACGGTGGCCTTCACGGTCCGTGGTCCTTCACATGGGTTGTGGTAGGGCTCGCGGTTGGACCTTCCCAGAACCAGTATTCACTGGCCAAGAATCCATGACCCACAAGACGGGCCGTGGTCCCTTTTACGGTTCGGCAGTGGCGCCGTGGTAGGCACCCGTCAGCTTTTAAGTTAGGGTCATTTTGGTCTTTTCCCCAATGCATTGGGCATGTAAACTACGTCGTTTTACTCAGTTTAATCCCAATAACCTAGTCAGAACATAAAAAAAATCATTATTCATCAAAATTCAAGGAAATTAGAGCCAAAAAGGAGAGAAAAGTCGACATCCCTCTCAAGAACACGTAGCATGTTTTCTTCAACTTCTAGCCTCGAAATCAAAGGATTCCTCCGTAGATTTCGTCACTATGTATGTGGGATTTTACTAGTCGGTTTCTTTCATCCACTAGGTCCCTAGAATTTAGTCAGATTCTTGATTTCCCATATCTTGTATAGACCTAGGGTTTCTAAATCCTTGGATGATTGTTGTGATTTAGTTGTTATTGTATCCATAATCTAATTATCATGTTTTCTTAGAATCGTTGTTTAATTCCTAGTATTGAACTCAAAACTCTAGTTCGTGTGGATTCTCTTAGTTCATGAATTTCACTTGCTAGGACAGTTAATCAGAAAATCATATTCCACTTTCGAATGTTACATTATCAGTATATAAATGTGCATTCTCAGATTTTGCATGTCAGTATTTTGAGTTATTCAGCATTTCAGTCATAATCTGTCAGATACATTATTCAGTCAGAAGTAGACTTAGTACATAGTTGGACTAGAGTTCAGCGTACCCTGATAGTCCCAGAACTATGTGCCCCCGTAGAATATAAGTCCCCTCTGTGGGCATCAGATTTAGTGATCACGCCAGTCATGCCTTTATACCCCTGGCAAGGTATATTAGGTCCTCTCGATGGGGCGTATATATCGGATTCCAAGTTTAGCTCACGTGGTTTTATGTCAGTTAATAGTAGCTCCCACACTCAGACTCTTAGTGCATTTGACCAGGTTTTCAGCATATACTTTAGTATTCAGTTTAGATGTCTTGTTCATGATTAGTACTTATTCATTGCATTTAGTTCAGCATTTCAGTTATCTTTTCAGTATTTACATTATTGCTCAGTTATGCTTTGTTTCAACTTATATATGTTTTTTTAGCTTAGTATTTATATCCTGCTTGCTCAGTACATCCAAGTATTAACACATACTCTGCGCTACATCCTTTCATGATGTAGGTTCAGGTACTCAGCATCTAGATCGCGCTTAGATCGATGCTCGGTCCGCATTCAGCAGCTTCAGGGGCGAGTCCTCATACTTCAAGGACAACAGACATGCTTTTATTTAAGTCTTTATATTTCAGTTTCAGTTTTGTTAGAGTTAGCTGGGAGGGCATGTCGCAGCAACTCAACTCAATTAGAAGCTTTTCAGACATAGTAGTAGATTCAGCTTGAGTTGTTAAGTGATTGTTTCAGTTATCACTAAACTCTTAGTATGTTTTATATATTCACACTATTTGGGTTTTATTCCCCATTTTCATATATCACCTATATTTAGCTTTCGCAGAGTTCATATTTTACTTAGTTATTTTCAGTATGCTTATAAGATGCAAGACACAGGGTTAACTCATGATCCTAGGTCCCGTGTTATGTCAAGGGGGTAACCTCGGGGCATGACAAACTTAGTATCAGAGCATTAGGTTCAAGAGTCCTAGGATATGTGAAAGCCGCACTAAGTAGAGTCTTTTTCATGGGTGTGAAGTGCACCACATGTAATGATAGGGAGTCTACGAAATGATTTAGGAAAAAACTTCACTTTCTTGATATTCTTATCGTGCGTGAGTATGTACTCTACTAAATCTCCATCTAACTCCTACTCTTCACATTTTAGAAAATGCCTCCCAGAAGAGCTAACACAAGGAATCAGCCAGCACTCCAGCAGACCCATTGAATAAGCAAGTCATGCATGACGAGTTCAGGGCTGCTTTCCAAGTACTTGCTCAGGCCATGACTACCCACGTCAATCAGTAGGTTGTGGTCCCAGCTCTGCCACAGACTAACACTGCTACAGTAAGAATTCAAGACTTTACTCGGATAAACCCTACAGAGTCTCATGAGTCTAAGGTAATAAACATTATGGGCGTCACTCAAGTCGAGAGTGCAGATTTGGCCGCCTATTAGTTGAAGGGAGTGGCCTATACTTGGTACCAGCAGTGGAAGGAATCTTGTGGTATTAATGCATGTCCAGAAACTCTCTCAGAACCCTTCTCAGTCTCTACTCCCGTTGGTGACCCAGTTTTAGCTAGAAGGGTATACAGAAATTACCATGTCACAGTCTCTCAGAAAGTCACCTCAGCAGACCTTGTAGAGTTAGAAATGGTAGATTTTGATATCATTCTAAGCATGGATTGGTTACATTCTTGTTATGCCTCAGTCGATTCTAGAACTAGGATCGTTCGGTTTCAGTTTCCAAATGAGCCAGTCTTAGAATGGAAGAGTAGTAGCTCAGTGCCTATGGGTCGATTCATCTCTTACCTTAAGCCAGAAAAATAATGTCCAAAGGGTATATCTATCATCTTGTTCGGTTTAAGGATTCAAAATCCGAAACTCTAACTCTTGAGTCAGTCCCAGTAATAAATGAGTTTCCAGAAGTATTTCCAAAATATCTTCCTGGAGTTCCTCCCGAAAGGGAAATAGACCTCGAAATAGATCTCCTTCGAGATACCCAGCCTATTTTGATTCCTCCTTACACAATGGCTCCACCCGAGCTTAAGGAATTGAAATATCAGTTAAAAGACCTTCTAAATAAGGGCTTCATTAGACCTAGTATCTCTCCATGTGGTGCTCCAGTGTTGTTTGTGAAAAAAAAAGATGGTTCTCTCAGAATGTTCATTGACTATTGGCAATTGAACAAAGTCACAATCAAGAATAAGTATCCCATCCCCAGGATTGATGACTTGTTCGACCAACTTCATGGTGCTAGTTACTTTTCTAAGATAGACCTTAGATCCGACTATCATCAGCTCAAAGTCATAAATAGTGACATTCCGAAGACAGCTTCCAGAACTCGGTATGGTCATTATGAATTTGTAGTTAGTCTTTTGGGCTAACAAATGCTCTTGCAGCTTTTATTAACTTAATGAACAGGGTGTTCAAACAATATTTGGACTTGTTCGTTATCATCTTTATCGATGATATCCTGATTTATTCTCTGAGTGAGGGGGAGCATGCGACTCATCTGAGAGTTGTTCTACAAACTCTCAAAGATTGCCAGTTATTCTCTTAGTTCAGCAAATGTGTATTCTTGTTACAGTCTATCGCTTTCCTTGGTCATGTGCTATCCATCAAAGTGATCCGAGTGGATTCACAAAAAATTGAGGCAGTACAGCACTAGCCTAGACCCACCTCTCCAATAGATATCAGAAGTTTCTTGAGATTGACCGGTAATTACAGGAGATTTGTTGAAGGATTTTCATCCATAGCTTCCCCAGTGACTAAGTTGACCTAAAAAAAGGTTAAATTCCAGTGGTCCGGTGAGTGTGAGAAAATCTTCTCAAAACTGAAGACTAGGTTGACTACAACTCCGGTCTTGACTCTATCAGATGGTTCAGATAGTTATGTGATTTATTTTGATGCATCCAGGGTCGTCCTAAGGTGTGAGTTGAGGCAGCAAATCCTTACAGAAGCTCATAACTCTAGGTATTTCATTCATCCAGGTGCCACTAAGATGTACCATGATCTACGGGAAGTCTTTTGGTGGGACGGCATAAAGAGGGACATAGAATATTTTGTGGCTAAGTGTCCTAATTATCAACAGGTTAAGGTAGAACATCAGAAACCAGGAGGTATGACTCAGGAGATTAACATTCCTACATGGAAGTGGGAAGTGATAAATATGGACTTCATTACGGGTTCACCTCGTACTCGCAGACACCATGATTCCATTTGGTTGATTGTGGACAGAGTCACTAAGTCATCTCACTTCTTGGTTTTCAAGACTACAGATTAAGCGAAGGACTACACCAAATTCTACATTAATGAGATAGTCAGGTTGCATGGGTTCCCTTGTCTATCATCTCAGATAGAGGTCCTCAGTTTACCTCTCATTTCTGGAAATCGTTTCAGAAAGGTCTTGGTACTTAAGTAAATCTAAATATAACATTTCATCCACAGACGGATGGTCAGGCATAGCGTACCATTCAGACCTTAGAGGACATGTTGAGAGCTTGCGTGATCGATTTCAAGGGTAGTTAGGATGATCACCTACCTCTCATAGAGTTCGCCTATAATAATAGCTTCCATTCCAGTATTCAGATGGCCCCGTATGAGACACTATATTGGCGTAGATGCAGGTCCCCTATTGATTGCTTTGAAGTAGGTGAAGCAGCCTTGATAGGGCTACATTCGGTTCATGAAGCTATGGAAAGAGTTCAGATTATCAGAGATAGACTAAAGACAGCTCAGAGTCATTATAAGTCCTATGCAGATATGAGGAGAAGGGACTTGGAGTTCAAAATCGATGATTGGGATTTCCTGAAAGTGTCACCTATGAAGGGGGTGATGAGGTTTGGCAAGAAAGGGAAGCTCAGTCTTAGATATATAGGTCCTTACAGAATCCTGAAAAGGGTTGGTAATGTGGCATATGAGTTAGAGTTACCAGCAGAACTAGCAGCGGTTCATCCTGTCTTTCACATTTCCTTCTTGAAGAAGTGTGTGGGTGATTCGGCATCAATAGTACCATTAGAGAGTGTGGCTGTAAAGGATAGTCTCACTTATGAGGAAGTGCCAGTTTAAATTCTTGACTGTCATGTTCGTTGCCAAGTATCCTCACCTCTTCCCTTCCGATTCCATTTCAGCTTGAGGTAATAGTTCCTCTCAAGTCTCTCAGATTATTCTTGCATAAATTCAGTCTCAGTATCTTGTTCCTTCAGTTGTTCTTGCATTTTCAGCATATTTGCAGGTTCTTGGAACTCTGCTTAGTCAGATAAATTTTCTTATACTTAGTGGTAGGGATTTTAGCTCCTTCCCTCCATACTCAGCTAGTTTAGGTTTCATTCAAGGATGAATGTTCCTAAGGGGGAGATATTGTAACACCTCAGAAAAATAGACTTGGACTTTTCAGCAGAAACAGGTGAACCACGGAGGGGTTCACGGGCCGTGATCAGGACCACGGTCCGTCACCCTCATCGTGGTGCACACCCTCCCAGCAATGGTGGACCACGGAGCCCTTCACGGGTCGTGGACCACCTCACGAGCCCTTCACTTTATGGTAGGGCTCGTGGCTGGACCTTCCCAGAACCAGTAGTCACTGACCAAGAATCCACGACCCACTTGACGGGCCGTGGTCCGTTTGATGGTCCGTCAGTGGCGCCGTGGTAGGCCACCATCAGCTTTTAAGTCAGGATCATTTTGGTCTTTTCCCTTATGCATTGGGAATGTAAACTACGTCATTTTACACCTAAACTACGTCGTTTTACTCAGTTTAAGCCCAATAACCTAGTCAGAACATAACCAAAATCATTATTCACAAAAATTCATCGAAATTACAGCCAAAAAGGAGAGAAAAGTCGACAACCCTCTGAAGAACACGCAGCAGGTTTACTTCAAGTTCTAGCCTTGAAATCGAAGGATTCCTCCGTAGATTTTGTTACCACGTAAGTGGGATTTCACTAGTGGGTTCCTTTCATCCACTAGGTCCCTAGAATTCAGTTAGATTCTTTATATCCTATATCTTGTTTAGACCTAGGGTTTCTAAGTCCTTGGATGATTGTTGTGATTTAGGTGCTATAGTATCCATAATCTAATTATCATGTTTTCTTAGAATCATTGTTTAATTCCTAGTATTGAACTCAGAACCCTAGTTCGTGTAGATTCTCTTAGTTCATGAATTTCACTTGCTAGGACAGCTAAACAGATACCCATGCTCCAGTTTCGAATGTTACATTATCATTATAAAAATGTGCATTCTTAGATTTTACATGTCAGTATTTTGAGTTATTCAGCATTTCAGTATTTCAGTATTTCAGTCATAATGTGTCAGATACATATTCAGGTGGGAGTAGACTAAGCACAGAGTTGGACTAGGGTTCAGCGTACCCTCAGAGTCCCAAAACTACGTGCCCCCATAGGATATCAGTCCCCTCTATGGGCATCAGATTTAGTTATCACGCTAGTCATGGCTTTATAGCCCTGGCAAGGTATATTGGGTCCTCTCGATGGGGCATATACATCGGACTCCACATTTAGCTCACATGGTTTTATGTCGGTTAATAGTAGCTCCCACAGTCAGACTCTTAGTGCATTCGACTATGTTTGCAGCATATACTTCAGTATTCAGTTTAGCATGTCTTGTTCATGATTATTAGTTAGTCATTGCATTCAGTTCAGCTTTTCAGTTATCTTTTCAGTATTTACAGTAATGCTCAGTTATGCTTTGTTTTAGCTTATATATTTTTGTTCAGCTTAGTATCTATATCTTGCATGTCAGTACATTCCAAGTACTTACGCATACTCTGCACTACATCATTTCATGATGTAGGTTCAGGTACTCAGCATTCAAATCGCGCTTATATCATTTCTCAGACCCCATTCAGCAGCTTCAGTGGTGAGTCCTCATACTTCGAGGATAATAGACATGCTTTGTAACACCCCAAAAACTAGTAGGCTAAACTAGAGCTTTACGTTAGGGTTCTAAAGTTTGACGTGAGGGTTAGAATTGTAAAATGACTTCCCGTACTTAGAATGAAGGTTTTAGGGCTAGGGCGTCAAGGTATGACCCCCCAAGGACCAACGAAGGGTCCTTGAGGGGGACCCAAATTAGTCCCTAGAATCTGCCAAAAAATGGGCCACCTACGGATGGGACTCACGCCAAGTAGGTGGACCCACACCCCGTGGGAAGATGTCATGGTTCAAGACCCCAAGAAGTGAGTTCCAGTACCTCCACCCACGGAGAACCAGAACGCCCCATGGACCCACCCACGGTCCATGGGCGGGGTCTCGTGGGTGAGGCAATGGTTAAGTGGGAGGCGGTTAAGTGAGGGTTAGGTGGAATTTTCTAGAATTTATTAGGGGTTAAGTGGGGTCTTTTTATTAGTAATTAGACTACCTATATAAAGTTATTAGACCCTTAATTAGATGATTCCAAATCATTATTTCAATTCTCCCAAAACAAACCCAATTCCCTCCAAGAAATCCTCTCTCTAGAAAGTGAAGAAGAAGAAGAAGAGAAGAAAATTAGGTCAAATTCCTCCATTGTTACAACCTTTTGTGAGGGTTTTATAATAAAGGTATGTTATCGTATTCATCCATGGATTCTTCCATCCATGGATCCCCCTAGAAATCCCCTAATTGTGAAGATGAAATCCATATTTCAAGTTAGGGTTCCTTCCAAAATTGTGGGTTAAGTTGAGTATGGTTCCAATTGAGTAGATAGTACTTGTTTATGATTGATTTAGTATTGAATCATGATATAATGATTATATTACATGTTTTCCATGGTTAACCCTAGTCTAATTGATGAAATTGAAGAACATGGGTTTATGCCTTGTGAAGTGAAATTGAGGGTTGATAGATGATCCTCTAGAATTGAGGTTATGTATAGTAATTGTTCAAAAATAGAAGCATGTGAACATGAATTAAATTACAATAAAGTATATATGATGTATCAAGACTAGTAAATCTTGATATTGAACCTTTATGATGAATTATGACTAGAATTGCTTAAAGATGAAGTTTGTGACTTGAATGTCTTGTAACTTGAATGTCTGGTGACCTAGATTTGTATGATGATAGTAAGAAGTAAAGCTTTGAGTGTAAGTCTTGTAGTCATGAATGTTGATCACTAGGGCTATGTGAGTAAAGCTAATATGATGAAATATGCTTGCTAAGTCGTTGAGAGTAAAATCTATATGAGAATAGAAGGCTAATGAATATAATTGTGATGAAAGATCTTTACCTATCTAATCTACCTTATGAGTGATAGATGGTATGAAGTGATAGAATTACTTGAGTTACGATGGAATCCATGTCTAAGGTAGTAATTCTAGATGTGTTGATGTGAATGAACCTTGACCCTTAAGAGGGAAAGATATGATATTATGCATGTTTCTATGAATCTAGGAATATGTTTATGAACACTTTGAGAGTAATGAGATTATGACTATGATGTAATGGTGGTGTTGTTGAAAGGTTATTCTCACACACACACTTAAGCATGACTATGAATGAAGAGACCATGATTGTGATGATGTTGTTGTGATGATTGAAAGGCTATTCTCATGAACTCATAATGAACATGATGTGAAAGGTTTTCTCACATAATGAAGATTCTAAGGTTGAAAGTCAATTCTTACCTAATATAATCTAATGTTAAATGTAGACATGTACGGTGAAAGGTTATTCTCACGCATGATCTAATGAGCTATTCTAATGAAGCAAGTTATGAATTAATAAGAACCCCGTGGGAATTATGCTTAGCACCGAGTGGATATTGATGAGAGATATAAACCTTTCCTTGAGAAAGGTCGGGTTTCTAGGAGGAATCTTTCGTGAGAAAGGCCGGATTCCTTGAAGCAATCTCTTAAGATGGAAACCTTTCCGTGAGAAAGGCCGGATTTCTAGTAGCAATCTCCTTGTCCCATTAACTACGTGCCCCCATAGGTTATTTAGCTATTGGATCAACCTAAAGCTAATAAACGATGGTCTTACCTTAGGCAAGTAATATAACCCTTTTCGGTGTGGGTAACACCAGATTCCATGTTAAGCTCACCTGGTCTATGTCAGTTAAGGCTAATTTCCCACTATCCCAACAAGAACATGAATTATGAATTATGGTTACTCAAGAGGCTTTACTTAGTATGGATAGGATTTATGGGGTCTTATTCATGCATTGCACAAGTATGCTTTGAGGGTAGTTATGATATGTTCCTCTTATGCATGATGATCAATGTAATCAATATGCTTATGACTTATGTTTATGATGTATGTTTTGATGGATTGTTGCTATAGTTGCCTTCCATGATATGACTGACTAAAGGTGAGAGATTCCCTTGTCTATAAGAACTAAGCTAAGGATGAGATCAAAGATGGTAAGTGTGTATGATGGCGTAAGGTGGTACTTAGTGTGGGTGAGATTATGGGATCTTATCCATGCATTTCACAAGTATGACTTGAAGCTACTTATGAAGTGTTTCTCTTATGTTATGAAGAACTAAGTATTGACTATGCTATGTGTATGGAGTATCTCTTCTGTTCAAGGTTTATGCCTAATGGTGACTAATGCTTATTTGATGCCTATATGGAGACTTTGCTTATGATTATGTTATTGCCTCTTATGCTTATGTCTTATGTTTTCTAACCATTATGTTATGCTCTTATTATGTTATGCTAGCTAACATATTGAGTACACTTTGGACTAACGCATACTCTTTTCTACATTCTTATCAAATATAGGGTTTGGCGATATTGAGTTCCATTCTTGAGGATAGGTTTCTAGAAGTACAAGGAGTTGATGATTTTGTGAGTCCTCATAGCATCGAGGATAAAGCCACCATTACCTTTATGTCTTAGACTTTTGTATGGGCTGTTTCCCAAGAGTTATTCTAGTTGTATAAGATGGTTTGAGACAAAGTGTTATAGACTTCCGCTTGCATTTTATAAAGACTTCGATTGTAAAGAAAATGATTTAAAATTTCCATATCATTTCTATGTACTTTATGTTATGATATGCTAAGTGCCTTGTGTTAGGCCTTTCGGGGTCTAGTACGCCATGTTACATCTAGGGTGTATCCCTGGGTCGTGACAAACTTGGTAATCAGAGCACAAGGTTTAGAATGATTCTAAAATTGTCTCAAACCACGTCTCGTAGATTCTTGTTCATAAGTGTGAAGCGCGCCACATTTATGAATAGGAAGCTATTAGATGATTAGGAAATTCACTTCTTCATTCTCTAGTCGTGCCATAGAGTTTAACTCTATAAGGTCTCTCTCCTTATCCGATGGTCTTCAAGATATGACTACTCGAATGGCTCATGCTACAAGGAGCAAGGGAAAAAATGTTGTTTTTGATGCCAATTATGTCTATGTGACTAGATAGGACTTGATATGTTAGATTTAGATGTCATCCTTAAGATGGATTGGTAATATTATTGTTATACTCATATGTGATTGTAGAACCTGTATAGTCAAATTGTTAGTTCCCGAATGAGCCTATCCCAGAGTAAGAGGGGGGAAAGTCTATGCCATAAGTTTGGATTATGTTTTATCTTAAAGTTGACTTTGAGGGTTGCATGTACCACCTAGCTAAGGTGAGGGAGATATGTTTAGGTGTTGACCAACTTCAAAGAGTTAGTTACCTTGTTAAGATTGATCTTAGGTATGGTCATTTTGAATAGGATGTTTAGATAATACCTAGACATGATTAAAGGGTAGAACCCTACTTGGCCATTTTTGAGCTTTGGGTATGTTGATGAAGACTTAAGAAATAGGGTGTTTAGAAGAGACCTTGATCCTAATAGGGGTATTAGTATAGTTCACCATAGTTTAGAATCACCATTTGTGATGAATGTGAAGGTTTAGTGATGACCTAATCCAACCATAATTAAATTGAAATGAATGGTACTTAGAAAGTCCGTTTAGGCTTGCTCCTAAGGGGCAGATGATGTGCTTGGTAAGCAAGGTCGTTGAGTGTTCTTAATGCCTAGGAGTTGGGCTTACTTGAGTTTTTCACCCTAGAAAGGTGGAATAAATTGGGAAGTTTAGCCCCCATTTTGTAGGTCCATATGAACTCTTGAGATGATAAGTTCCTCTTGATTTGTATGATGTATAGAGTCATGTGTGTTTATGTGCTGCCATGATTCCCTTATATGATGCATGTTCATGAAAGCTTGTGATTTAAAAGAAAATAAGTTTTTATGAATCATTTTCCTCATGTTGTAGTGCATTGAGTATGAGTTGCCTATTTGACTTCATGAGATAAATATATGAGCATGCCTTAGTTTGAAGTTGAAAGATTCCACCTTAAATGAATTCTTTTAAGAGTAAATTTCATATGATCTCCATGAGTGTATGTTAAGCATGTTATGACTAGGAGATGGTAGTTCCTCCTTGAACATGACTAGTTATGAAAATTCTTGCATTATGGTTGTTAGATGTAGTTTCTACTTCCTTGTGTTGCATTGAGTATGTTTAGGTTGGAGATGAAATTCCTCCTTTGTTTATGTGCATTAGATGAGTTGCATGCATGATGGGCTACTAGTCGAGAGTCGTTTCCTTTAAGAGTTGTTTAGAAATTTCATTTGAGGATGAATGTTCCCAAGGGGGAGATATTGTAACACTCCGGAAACTAGTAGGCTAAATTAGAGCTTTACGTTAGGGTTCTAGAGTTTGACGGAGGGTTAGAATCGTAAAATGACTTCCCATAATTAGAATGAAGGTTTTAGGGCTAGGGCGTCAAGGTACGACCCCCCCAAGGACCAACCAAGGGTCCTTGAGGGGGACCCAAAACAGTCCCTAGAATCTGCCCAAAAATGGGCCACCTACGGATAGGACTCACGCCAAGTAGGTGGACCCACGCCCCGTGGGAAGAGATCGTGAGTCAAGACCCCAAGAAGTGAGTTCCAGTACCTCCACCCACGGAGTACCAGCACGCCCCGTGGAGCCACCCACGGTCCATGGGCGGGGTCTCATGGGTGAGGCAGTGGTTAAGTTGGAGGCGGTTAATGAGGGTTAAGTGGAACTTTCTAGAATTAATTAGGGGTTAAGTGGGGTGGTTTTGTTAGTAATTAGACTACCTATATAAATCTATTATATCCTTAATTATATGATTCCAAATCATTATTTCAATTCACCCAAAACAAACCCAATTCCCTCCAAGAAATCCTCTCTTTAGAAAGTGAAGAAGAAGAAGAATAAGAAAAAAAGAAAGCTAGGTCCAATTTCTCCATTGTTACAACCTTTTGTGAGGGCTTTATAATCAAGGTATGTTAGCTTATTCATCCATGGAGCCCCCTAGAAATTCCCCAATTGTGAAGATGAAATCCCCATTTCAACTTCCTTCCAAAATTGTGGGTTAAGTTGAGTATGATTCCAATTGAGTGGATAGTACTTGTTTATGATTGATTTAGTATTGAATCGTGATATTATGATGATATTACATATTTTCCATGGTTAACCCTAGTCTAATTGATTAAATTGAAGAACGTGGGTTTATGCCTTGTGAAGTGAAATTGAAGGTTGATAGATGATCTTCTAGAATTGAGGTTATGTATAGTAATTGTTAAAGAATAGAAGCATGTAAACATGAATTAAATTAGAATAAAGTATATATGATGGATCATGACTAGTAAAGCTTGAGATTGAACCTTTATGATGAATTATGACTAGAATTACTTAAAGATGAAGCTTGTGACTTGAATGTCTTGTGACCTAGATTTGCATGATGATAGTAAGAAGTAAAGCTTTGAGAGTAAGGCTTGTAGTCATGAATGTTGATCACTAGGGCTTTGAGAGTAAAGCTAATATGATGAATTATATATGCTAAGTCTTTGAGAGTAAAATTTATATGAGAATAGAAGGCTAATGAATAGAATTATGATGAAAGATCTTTACCTACCTAATCTACCTTATGAGTGATAGATGGTATTAAGTGATAGAATCACTTGAGTTATGATGGAATCCATGTCTAAGGTAGTAATTCTAGATGTGTTAATGTGATATGAACCTTGACCCTTAAGAGGGCTAGATATGATATTATGCATGTTTCTATGAATATATGAATATGTTTATGAACACTTTGAGAGTAAAGTGATTATGACTATGATGTAATGGTGGTGTTGTTGAAAGGTTATTCTCACACACACACTTAAGCATGACTATGAATGAAGAGACCATGATTATGATGATGTTGTTTTGATGATTCAAAGGCTATTCTCACGAATGCATAATGAACATGATGTGAAAGTTTTTCTCACATAATGAAGATTCTGAAGTTGAAAGGCAATTATCCCCTAATTGAATCTAATGTTAAATGTAGACATGGATGGTGAAAGGTTATTCTCACGCATGATCTAATGAGCTATTCTAATGAAGCAAGTTATGACTTAATAAGAACCCCGTGGGAATTATGCTTAGCACTGAGTGGATATTGATGAGAGATGGAAAACATTCTTTGAGAAAGGCCGGGTTTCTAGGAGGAATCTTTCCATGAGAAAGGCCGAATTCCTTGAAGCAATCTCTTGAGATGGAAACCTTTTCGTGAGAAAGGCCGGATATCTAGTAGCAATCTCCTTGTCCCATTAACTACGTACCCCCATAGGTTATTTCGCTATTGGATCCACCTAAAGCTAATAAATGATGTTCTTACCTTAGGCAAGTAAGATAACCCTTTTCAATGTGGGTAACACCGGATTCCATGTTAAGCTCACATGGTCTATGTCGGTTAAGGCTAATTTCCCAATATCCCAAAAAAACATAAATTATGAATTATGGTTACTCAAGAGGCTTTACTTAGCATGGATATAATTTATGGGGTCTTATTCATGCATTGCACAAGTATGCTTTGAGGGTAGTTATGATATGTTCCTCTTATATATGATGATCTATGTAATGAATATGCTTATGACTTATTCTTATGATGTATGTTTTGATGGATTCTTGCTATAGTTGCCTTGCATGAGATGATTGACTAAAGGTGAGAGATTCCCTTGTCTATGAGAACTAAGCTAAGGATGAGATCAAAGATGGTAAGTGTGTATGATGGCCTAAGGTGGTACTTAGTGTGGGTGAGATTATGGGATCTTATCCATGCATTGAACAAGTATGACTTGAAGCTACTTATGAAATGTTTCTCTTATGTTATGAAGAACTAAGTATTGACTATGCTATGAGTATGGAGTATCTCTTATGTTCAAGGTTCATGCCTAATGGTGACTAATGCTTATATGATGCCTATATGGAGACTTTGCTTATGATTATGTTATTGCCTCTTATGCTTATGTCTTATGTTTTCTAACCATTATGTTATGCTCTTATGATGTTATGCTAGCTAACATATTTAGTACACTTTGTACTAACGCATACTCTTGCCTACATTCTTATCAAATGTAGGGTTTGGCGATATTGAGTTCCATTCTTGAGGATAGGTTTCTAGAAGTACAAGGAGTTGAAGATTTTGTGAGTCCTCATAGCATCGAGGATAAAGACACCATTACCTTTATGTCTTTCTTTATGTCTTAGACTTTTGTATGGGCTGTGTCCCAAGAGTTATTCTAGTTGTATAAGATGGTTTGAGACAAAGTGTTATAGACTTCCGCTTGCATTTTATAAAGACTTCGATTGTAAAGAAAATGATTTAAAATTTCCATATCATTTCTATGTACTTTATGTTATGATATGCTAAGTGGTTTGTGTTAGGCCTTTCGAGGTCTAGTACGTCATGTTATATCTAGGGTGTACCCCTGGGTTGTGACATGCTTTCATTTTAGTAGTTATATTCCAGTTTCAGTTTTGGTAGAGTTAGCTGGGGGGCATGTCCCAGCAACTCAACTCAGTTAGAGGCTTTTCAGACATAGTAGTATATTCAGCTTGAGTTGTTAAGTCATTGTTTCAATTATCACTAAACTCTTAGTATGTTTTATATATTCAGACTATTTGGGTTTTATTCCCCATTTTCAGATATCCACTATTTTTAGCTTCTGTATAGTTCATGTTTTACTTAGTTTTTTTCAGTATGCTTATGAGATTCCAGACACAGGGTTAACTTGGGGTCACTCATAATCCTAGGTCCCGTGTTATATCAAGGGGGTAGCCTCGGGGAGTGACACCTATAGTCAATACAAAGCCTAATAGTGCCATCTTTTTCTTTACGAATAAAATAGGGGCTCCCTAAGGAGAAACACTAGGTCGAATAAAACCTTTCTCAAGAAGTTATTGCAATTGATATTTCAATTCTCTCAATTCTGCTGGAGCCATTCTATAAGGAGTGATAGAAATAGGGGTAGATTTAGGAATAAGCTCGATTGGAAATTCAACCTCTCTTTCTGGGGGCAACCCAGGAAGATTTTATGGGAAGACTTCTGGGAAATCACATACAGAAGGTATGTCCTTGATACAAGGACTCTCCAATTGTGTATCAACTATGTGAGCAAGGTATGCACCACAACCTTGACGCATCAACTTTTTTGCCAATGCCACAGAAATAATACTAGATGTCAATGATCATTCACCTTCTACAATGATGTGTGAAAATGTAGGATCTTTAACAGTCACATGCTTTGACCTAAAATCTACCACTACATGATATTTATAAAGTCGATCTATCCCGATAATAACATCAAAATCCTTGAAGGGCATTTCAATCAAATCAGCAGGGAAGACTAGGTTTTGAATCACGAAGGGACAAGCTCGGTAAATTCGATTACACACAACTTGATAACCCAAAGGACTTTCAACCAGCACATCATAATTAAGTCTCACAGATTTCACATTTTTAGGAAGAACGAGTGATGAACAAATATCGGAATGTGTAGAACCAAGATCAAACAGTGTAAACACAAATAAGCCAAATAAGTGAAATTTACCGACAACCACGTCTTGTCCATCTTGATCATCCCTCTGCCTCATAGGATAAGTGTGTGCATTAGCCCTTGGTCCACTAACTTTATTAGCTCCACTTGCACCCGCTGCTTGGGTATTTTTAGGTCTTCCACCTCTATTAGTTTGAGGAAGATTAATAGAAAGCTTATGAACTGCCCTTTCAGTTTTCAAGGAAAGAGCATTATTAGGATTAGGACAATCCTTCACTTTATGATCAAAGCTCCCACAATTGAAACATGCACCAGAAGATCTCCTGCAAGTACCATAATGATTCTTCCCACATTGTGGACAAGTTGGAACACGAGGCTTTCCTTGGCCATAATTTGGGGTGATAGCTGTAAAAAATCTGATTTGTTTTGCTTTTGTTGAGGTGGCCTGTTAACACTACCAGCCTTAGAATCATCAAACCTTCCCCTTTTTGATGGACCTCAAAAATCTGATCTAGGCTTTCGGAATATGCTTTCATTTCTACTAGCTTCTTCTTTATCAAGTTGTTCCCAAGTAAAAGCAGCAGACACTAACTTACAAAAGTTCTCATGTTGCAGGATCGCCACATTCTTCCTAATGGAATCATTTAAACCATCTTCAAATTTCCTGCACTTATCTTTTTTCTCTTTAATAATACCACCAGCATAACGAGAGAGCCTTAGAAACTTATGTTGGTACTAAGCAATAGAAATGCCTCATTGCCTTAAATTCAAAAATACTTTTTTCTTTGCATCACAATAAGCAGGTGGGACATACTTCATACGAAATTCCTTAAGAAAATCATCCCAAGTAAGAACTGGAGGTTTTACCTTGGCATTATGAACACTTACCCACCAATCGTAAGCATCCTTTTGTAATAGTGAAATAGCATACTTAAATTTGGCAACATTTGAACACTTCAACTGCTCAAACACCCTCTTCATGCGCTCCAGCCATTGTTCAGCATCAGTCGGATCAACAGTGCCTTCAAACTCCACTCCACCCATTTTCCTCATTTTCTCCAAGTTAATCCCGTTGGGATCATGCATCAATTCATCCATGTGGTGGAAGAATTCAGCCATTTGTTGAAAAGAAGGATTCATGTCTTGAGTACCACGACTCATGTGAGGATGTGAACAAGCTCTTACACCTTGAGGGTTTCCCACTTTAGACCCACTAGTGTGGGGAACATATTGATTTGAGAAATGTTCTCCAACCCCTTCCAGTGCATGACATTGGGAAACAGAGGTACCCGAACCTTCACGAGCAGCTTCCATAGGTCTATTAGAAGAAGAGGCCATAACTTAATTCCTTCAAAAGGCAAGATCACATTGCATTAGGGACATGTACTTAATGCATATGCACTCTACATGCGATAAAAATATTATAAACCATGTAAGTGAACAAATAATCTAAAGAGAACCTTTTCGAAAGCGAACAAGTATACAACTAATTCACAGCAAAAGTCCTAGAACCACAAACCTAGGCTCTACTACCAACACTTGTAGCGACCCTTTCGGAAGGATACAATCATTTAAAAGAAATCTATTATAATACTTGCGACATTTAAAAGAGATTAACGTAGGGCATATTGATTAAAATCTAGTAGGGGGATTAGGTTCAGAAAGAAAAAATAGTTAAGGATGTGCATCCTGCCCATTTAAATATTTATTTGATGTCAAATTGGAACAACGTAGAATTTTAACTTATGGCGGAAAAACCCTTCCAAAATAATTAAGAAAATAACTTACAAGATTTTCATGCATATATTATCCTCACACTTAAAAATGATATAAAAAGAATATTACCAACTTCCGAGTACGAAAATTAGCCGGTTCATGCTTCACACAAACATTCAAAACAAATAGTAAATTTAGTATATTACAAGACTTGGGTTTACACACCCCAAAAAGAACAAAACATATAGCCATACTTATATTACAACCCATGGTGACATAATCAAATTAGCCTTCAAAATTTCATGTAAATGTACAACACATAGATCATGTAAAAGTCCCTATACAAAATATAGATGCCTATATGCAAATGTAATCTTCCTTAAGGCTCTCAAAATCTCCATCTCCAATGGCCAGCTTCATGCATCCTCTCGATCATTCCCTAGGGTAGAAACAAATATCGCTAAGCATATAGCTTAGTGGTGTAAAAACTATAGGTTCGAAGCCCTCAGATTCACAAAGCTACCTTTCTCAAGTCATGAGCAGCACAATTGAAACATAATAAATAAATCAAGTAAACAATATATCAAGAGTATCAAGTTCGATATTTAAAGATCCAAATGTCAAGAACGCTCATAACACCATTTTCCAAGAGATTCAATAACAAGGCTCGCCCAATATATACATCATGTTATCACACTAAGCATAAGCAGGTATGAAGAAGGACCGACGCCCTGCATCAAGAAAGGTCAAAGACTAATAATCAAGAGAACCAAGAACCATATTAAAAATGGCTTTCTAGTTCTTACTTAAAATGGAAAACTTCCATACTTAAGACGAACTAAAAATACAGAGTCAAGATGGCAAATGATCTGAATCAAGAGGCATGCCAATAGTGACAAATTCACAGCCACAAGAAGGACAAGGTTCCAACAAGAGTGTCAGGTGATCAACCAATCCGTACAAGTGGGCGAGTTACACAAGTGTCTTTAATATCTTAAAGGATACCAACACGACAATGCAAAGTGACAGGAAGTAACCAAGGTACCAAGATAAACTTTCAGATATACCAGCAGGTAAAAGGAGTACAAGTACAAGTTTATACACAAACCTCAGTGCTTTAGCATAGAAACAGTCCAACACAACTTCAAGAGTTCAAACCGTAGACCAACCAACGTATCAAGGTCCTCAACTTGTTCACGAGTATATACAACCTTAAAAATAAAATTAAATAACTTATTTAATTTCTAGTAGCTCAATAATGTTGACGTAAAACAGGATTATCATCACAAGTAATCTTAGCATGTACAAATACGACTATGCTCCCAAAATAGCAATTCTGGCCAGCCTAGTACCTCATGTCGCAACTTAGATTTGAAAAGGAAAAATGTAAAACTGGACTTTATACCCTTCATGAAAGATGTAGTTTCATCTCTTAAGGTTGCAAATAATCAAGAATCACCACAAAATACATTTTGTACAAAAAAATATAATCAAAACACTAACAGTTGATCATACAGGATTTCTAATTCCGAAATCTGAACAAAACTTGTCCTATGTTGCGTCCCATATTTCGAATCCATAACCGCTCAATTAGAGTTTAACATAAACCTAAGAGTTGTAGGTATATGAATTAGCTTTTCAAATCATATTTCATTGTAAACAAAGTTCTAAAGAATGAGATACTCTTAAAATACTAAACACTACCCAGCTCGAAAACCGATTTCATCAATTACCAAAGGGAAAGGTGTGTCTCGAATTCCAGCCAAAAGGACCAAGTTTTTCTCTTGTGATTCTAAAGAACAATCTGTTTAGATAAAGTTCTAAGGTTCTTAGACTTCAGGGAAACGAATTTCACTAGAGGAGGTGTGAAAATATAGTCACAAAAGTGATGTTTATCACTTATACAACTGTCACTAAAAGGTGGCTAACCAAACAAAAAGTTGGCTGTCCAAAAGGCATACATATGTACCTATATGTATATCCCTCACGTCCCTTTCAAGTTATAGGTAATTCTAATTAGAATATTACGTAAATACCCCAATACAATCCCTTAAATTACGATCACAATTTATGTTAAGAAAGTTTACAAATATCACAAAATTTCAAGTTCCCAAAATGAGAATAAAACATATTGTAGTAATTAAGCAATGGTGTATCGACATGCGACTCTTGGTTAGTATTTAGGGGTGTTACACGGGATAAGGAAAATAGTTCCACTATTATTGTAATTGGAGAGAGAGTGAAGCACTATATTGGGAATGGTGTATATCACGATGAATAAGTGTTCATAATGGATGATGATTGATCCATGAGTTGGGACGAGCTGCCATATGAAAATAGGCGCTACACGGGAGGTAACCCTTGATTTCTTAAAATAGATAGGATATTTTTACTTTTTTGTTAATTAGTTAAGATATTATTTTCATTGTAGTAATTAGGAACTATATAAAAAAGGAGAATAAAAGGAAAAAAATATAAAAAGAAGAGTCGTGCAACAAGAAAAACTAAGGCACTAGATGGGAGGCAACCCATCTTTCTAACACTTTTGTTGTTTTTATATTTTTTTAAGAAAAATATTGGTATGAAAATTGAGCTTGAAGGAATTAAGGAAAGTAAGCAAACCATAATAAGGTAAGTGTATTAAGAAAAAAAAATCACCCAGCTCCATGTTTGATATGTTCCATAGAGCTAGGTTCAAAAATAAATTCTAATCAAATAGAGGGTTAAGGTCGTTCCACGAATCTGGATGCAAAAGAAATTTCTATATATTAAAGAGGGGTGCATGAACATTCCATTCTACAGAATTTGGTATGTCGAACCCCCAGTCACTAAAATAACGGGTTTTAACCCATATTTTCCAAAATAAAGCCCGATCCCAATTCTTTTAACTTCAAATTTCAAAACAAATTGCTCCATTTTTCATCCAAACCACCCTATTTATCTCAAATTCCAAACCCTAACCTCTTCCTCTTCCAAGAATGTGGCACAGTTCTAGATTAAAAACTCAAATTGTTACGAGTTTCTTCTTTTCTCTTGATCAAGGTATGTTTCTAGCTCTCCTTTTTTCTTGCTTTAGCAAAGTTAAACTGTTTCATATAAAAATTTGGGTATGGAAGAATCTGAAATTAATCACCTAAACACTCTTCATTCATTACAAATAAGGCTTGGGGAAAGAGATTAAGTTCTTAAACCTATCAATGGTACCGATGAATGGGAAATAGCACAATGTATGAGTGTCTACGAATTTTAGAGTGCTTGTAATGAACATTCTTTTTATTCACCATTAAAGCTTAATGATTGTTCTTATATGAAGTCTTGAGTATCACATATTATAAAGAAACAAGTGAATTAACTCAAAATCTTGAATTACTTGAATTTGTAAAAAATTGGGAGTGGGATTGAATTTCGATAAGTCCTATTGTTTTGAGTTCTTGAGTAGAATCAATCGGCAAGGAATGAGCAAAATAAAATCAAAATTAGGGCCTTCATTGGACAAGTAAAAATTAAGGAATTGGGTTGAACTTATGATGTATGAATATTAAGAGCGGAAGTATGAGTACCCTAAGGCTTATGTTCATCAATTGGCTAACAATTAAGTGTGGGGTACATTTGATAGTTCCCATAATTTAAGGTCATTTTCAAAATCTTGGGGCTGATTTGAATGTCTAATTTGCTGGATAGGTGATTATGTCTGGGAACCAAAGACACAGAAAGGAGATGGCTACTTCAAGCACCCGGAAGAGGATACGCACTAGGGCTAGAGTTTCATCGGCACAAACAGTGCAAAGGGGATAGAGTCAATGGTTTGTGATTAATGATATCAAGAAACAAGGCAAAAGTTGGTACAAGGCGTACACTGAAGCAAAGTAGTTCTCCGATATGGGGATTGGCAGTGAGAGTCTACCGAGGGATTTACCCCACACTTAATTGGCACGACCTTCACATAGTAAGGGAGTTTTATGTGAACCGGAAGCCCGACAAAAGAAGTTAGGAAATCATGGTGAGGGACACTAGTATTATTGGCACGACCCAAGGTAGCCCCTAGGCGTAACATGGCGTATAGAACCCCGAGAGGCCTCGTACAAGCCACTTAGCATTCATAACATAAGAAATAGACAAAGAGATTTAGAAGACAGTTTCAATGTATCAAAGTTTTATAAAGCAAAGCGGAAAATCTAACATCGTCTCAATAGCCATCTAGTACATAACAATGAATTTGGGACTAGCCCATAAATCACGTCCAAAACTGAAAATAAAGAAAACTTTATAACAAAGAAAGTCCGGTCCTCGAAGCATGGGGACTCACCAAAGCTTGAAATCTCTCAAATCAACCTCTATCCACTAAACTGGGAACCCTGACTGTCGAACCCTACATTTGGGAAAATGTAGGCACGAGTATGTGTTAGTACAAAATATGTACCAAGTATGATAGCCATGCTAAAAATATTTTCACAGGAATGCAATGATCAAGCTAAAACATGAGTCTTGAAGGTTAGAAAACATGTCGTAAACAATGTTCAATTCAAGTGAACATCATCTGAAAACATTTGTAAGATACTTCTTGAAGTAACCTTAGTTCATCATAACTTGCTTGTGGGAAGTAGCCTTAACCGACATATAAGACCATGTGAGATATCAACATGGAATCCGGTCTCTCCCACACCGAAAGGGTTTTCCTACTTGCCAAGGTAAGGACCATGAACTTCTAGCTATTGTGGATCCACTAGCTAATGTCTATCTAGACAATCCTATGTTGGCACATAGTTTATGGGACACGGGTAATCACCACTTGTCCACTCGGTACTAAGCTTAACTTCCACGGAATAGTTCTTATTCATATTCATCTTAGCTCATAAAGGAACATGGGTAATCACCTCTTGTCCTTATTTCATATGACATTGGTAATCGCCTCTTGTCTTTCAAATACAGAGCATGGGTAATAGCTTCTTGCGTCAAAATTAGCATATTTTCTTACTTATCGGTTCATTTAAGGTGAGAAGACCTTTCAACCCTAAGAACCATTATTATGTGAGAAATCCTTTCACAATCATGCTTTCATGTGTATATGAGAAATCCTTTCAACAACACAACAACAACAACATCATTGATACTTAAATCTCAAAGCATCCTTAAAATATTTCCATAATTTCATAAGAACATGCATAATTCAAAAATCTTCAATCATAATCCAACACCCACATTATATTCTCATAACATGGAAAACAGGAGAATTACATGGGTTCATGGGGAATCATCAAAAAAATATGAGATTAACTCAATTCATGCATACAAGATCATAAATCCATCAATTAAATCAATAATCAAAGGAACCCACAACATAGAAGAAAAACCCTAACTCAATTGTGGATTTATATCTTTGAATATAGGAGAATTTGGAAACTCCATGAATGGAAGGAATCCATGGATTTAAACTATCATACCTCAAAGACAATTGCTTATCTTCAATGGGGTAATTGGAGACTTGACTTGAATCCCTAGGTTGAATCCTTCTTCTTCAAACTTTCTAGAGAGAGAAATATTTTGGAGAGAAGACTTGTTTTTCTTTTGTAAATTTGAGAGAATGACTTGAATGGGTTAAATTTGGGATTAAAAACACTTATATTCGAGTTTTGGGTAAGGGTAAAATGACGTACTATCAAGATAAAATAATTAGGAAAAGACCCAATTGACCCTGACTTACAGCTGACGCAACCACCAGATGGTGGCCCTCACGGGCCATAGTGGCAGCCGTGGTCCTTGACCAGTGGCCTGGGGTGAGGTTCCTTGTGGCCTTTCCCCTTCACGACCACTCTGAATAGTTGTTTGGCTCTTCACGAGTTGTCTAGGGGCTCGTGGGAGGAGGCTGACCTTGTGGTGAATATTGCCTCCCCTTCACGGCCACCACAATGGGGTATGAGGCACACCACGAGCCGTCTAAGGGCTCGTGGGAGGGAGCCTCCATGGCTCAGTTATGGGCTGATGACCTTCCACTTGACTCCTTTTCTATACTTCTAAATTCCTAGGTGTTACATTATCTCCCCCTTGGGAACATTCGTCTTCGAATGAGATTCTAGACATCACATGAAAGAGAAGAATTCAAATCTAGCAGCCCAACAAGCATGCAATTTCATAATGCACATATCCGAGGAGGAAACATAAACTCCAAGCTAAAGCATGTTCAAAACATAATATCATGAAGTCTATATGTTGTTGATACTCAAATGCACATAAACATGTAGAAATCAATCAAATTGACTCATTTTCTTAAAGCTTAAGCTTTTCATGAACATGCATAAATGAGAAAATCATGGAAATATCTAAGACACATGACACCAAAGAGTAAACCATGATGAACTCAATACCTCAAGCTAGATTAGGGGTAGAAGGAAAGAGATGGGGATAACGGGACATCATATCAGGCTCGGGCTCCCAAGTATCACCCTCAACTAACTGATTCCTCCACAATACATTCACGAAAGCAACTTTATTTCTCAATTTCTTGACTTGCCAATCTAAAATCTCAACCGGAACTTCTTCATAAGAAAGATCCTCCTTAACTCCCAAATCTTCCAAGGGAACTATAGATGTTGGATCACCAACACATTTCTTCAACATAGAGACATGGAAAACCGGATGCACCAATGCCAATTCATTAGGCAATTCTAGGTCATAAGCAACCTTACCCACACGCCTCAAAATCTTATATGGGCCTACATACCGGGGACTAAGCTTCCCTTTCTTACCAAACCTCATTATACCCTTTATGGGTGAGATTTTCAAATAGACCCAATCATTAACATCAAGCTCAAGATCCCTTCTTCTCATATCAGCATATGACTTTTGCCGACTTTGAGTTGTTTTCAACCTTTCTCTAATAAGTCTAACTTTCTCCATAGCCTCATGTACTAACTCTGGGCCTATAAAAGCAACTTCACCCACTTCCAACCAACCTATAGGAGATCTACAGCTCCTACTATACAATGCCTCAAATATATCCATACCGATACTTGAGTGATAACTATTGTTATATTCAAACTCAATCAAAGGCAAGTGATCATCCCAATTACCTTTGAAATTAATCACACAAGCTCTCAACATATCTTCCAAAGTTTGGATAGTACGCTCCATTTGTCCATCGGTTTGTGGGTAAAGGTCGTACTCAGCTTAACACAAGTACCAAGACCCTTTGGGAAAGATCTCCAAAACTGAGAAGTGAATTGATTATCACGATCAGAGATAATGGATAAAGGCACTCTATGCCACTTTACCATTTCTCTCAAGTAAAAGCTAGCATAGTCCTCCGCGAATAAGATACCTTGACGGGAATAAAATGAACTGATTTCGTCAATCAATCTAGTATAACCCAAATTGAGTCATGTTGTCGCCGGGTGTGAGGCAAACCAACCACAAAGTCTATATTCAAATCTTCCCACTTCTAAGTAGGAATGCTAATATCTTGGGATAAACCTCCCAGTTTCTGACGCTCAGCTTTCACTTGTTAACAATTAGGACGCTTAGCCACAAATTCCGTGATATCCTTCTTCATCCCATTCCACCAATAGATCTCCCGTAAATCACGGTACATCTTGGTGGCTCCTGGGAGGATGGAATACCGAGAACTATAGGCTTCTGACAAGATCTGCTCCCTCAAGTCATCAACATTAGGAATACACAAATGACCTTGATACCTAAGTACTCCACGCCCCCTTGGAAAAAAAGTGTCCTTCAATTCAACAAAAGTCGGATCAAGACCATGCCTGGCCTTCACATCCGCCGCCAAAGATGATTTTGAGCCATTGTGAACCATAACACCACCTTTGGTAGAGTCCACTAACTGAACACCTAATCGGGACAATCGATGAACATCTCTAACAATTCCTTTCTATCATCCTCAATATAAGCAACACTACCCATAGATAGCTGACTAAGAGCATCTGCCACCACGTTCGCCTTTCCAGGGTGATAAAGAACACTCATATCATAATCTTTCAATAACTCAAGCCACCTTCTTTGGCGAAGATTTAGATCCTTCTGATTAAACAGATATTGCAAACTCTTGTGATCAGTAAAATCATCTACATGAACACCATACAAATAGTGCCTCCAAATCTTTAAGTCAAAAACAACCGACGCTAGTTCAAGGTCATGGGTAGGATAATTTTTCTCATGAATCTTAAATTGTCTCGAAGCATAGGCAATAACTTTCCCATTTTGCATAGGTACACATCCTAGCCCAATTCTTGAGGCATCACAATAGACAACAAAACTTGGAGTCCCTTTCGGTAAAGTCAACACCGGACTGGAAGTAAGTCTATCTTTCAATTCGTGAAAGCTCTATTCACATGCTTCGGACCATACAAACTTAGCCTTCTTTTGAGTCAATGCTGTCAATAGAGAGGAAATCGATAAAAACCCCTCAACAAACCTTCTATAGTAACCATCCAAACCCACGAAACTTCTAAAATCTGAAGGGGATAGAGGTCTAGACCAACTCTTAACCGCATCCGTCTTCTTAGGATCTACCTCAATACCCTCACTTGAAACAATATGACCAAGAAAAGCCACGGACCTTAGCCAAAACTCACATTTGCTAAAATTTGCAAAGATTTGTTGGTCCTTCAGAATTTGCAACACAATCCTCAAATGATTGATGTGATCATCCTCACTCCTCGAATAGATCAATACATCATGAATGAAAACAATCACAATCATGTCGAGGTATTGTCTAAACACCCTATTCATGAAATCCATAAAAACCATTGGAGCATTAGTCAAACCAAAAGACATCACCAAAAACTCAAAATGACCATACCGAGTTTGAAATGTCATCGTCGGAATGTCATCTTCCTTCACCCTCAATTTGTGATAACCCGACCGGAGGTCGATCTTAGAAAAGTAACTCGCCCTTTGAAGTTGGTCAAACAAATCATCTATCCTTGGGAGAGGATACTTATTCTTAATGGTCACCTTATTCAACTACCGATAGTCTATACACATACGGAGAGAACCATCATTCTTTCAAACAAATAAAACTGGAGCACCCCATAGAGAGATACTCGGTCAGATGAAACCCTTATCCAACAAATCTTTCAATTGTTTTTTCAACTCCTTTAGTTTTGCCGGAGCCATTTGGTAAGGAGGAACAGAGATAGGTTACGTATCAGGGAGAAGGTCAATACCGATGTCTATCTCTCTTTTGGGAGGAATACCGGGTAAATTATCTGGACACTCGTTAACAACGGGGGCCGACTCAAAAGTAGGGGTTTTGGAATCTACATCCCTCACCCTAACTACATGGTATAAGTAACCCGTACAAATCATCTTCCTAGCTTTAAGACAAGAGAAAAATTGACTCTTAAGAATCCCCCATTTCCACTCTAGGACGGGCTCATTCGGGAACTGAAACCTGACTACACGAGTTCTACAATCAATAGAAGCATAACATGAGTGCAGCCAATCCATACCAATGATAACATCAAAGTCTAGCATATCGACCTCTACCAAATCAACAAGAGTAACTATATGGGACAAGGAAATGGGATACTTTCTATAGACCCTCTTAGCCACAATAGAATCGCCAACAAGAGTAGAGATAGAAAAAGGATATAACAATACATCCGGAAGAACATCAAACATCGTAGCCACATATGGAATCACAAAAGACAAGGTAGCACTGGGGTCAAGTAAAGCATAAACATCAAGTTGGAATATTTTCAACATACGTGTAACCACATCGGGAGAACCCTCTAGTTCACCACGAGTCTAAAGTGCATAAAATTTGTTTTGCTTGGGAGTGTTTGCACCCGAACCACTACGACCGGATGAAGGGTTAGGTTGATCCCTTCGGCGATTATCTCCTTCATTCTTAGCAACTGAAGGACAATCTCTTATCTTGTGATCCATCTTTCAACAACCAAAGCAAGCATTGGAACCCGCTAGGCACTTTCCCTCGTGCTTCCTTCCACACTTAGCACAAGTAGGCAATAAAGACCCACTACGATTTCCTCCTTGAGGCTTAGGGTTAGACACCCTCTCTTTGTTGAACCTAGAAGAAGCATCGGAGGAACCTTGACCAGAGAACCTTTGTCGGAACTTTAAACGACTATGCCCATCGGACCTTGAATGTGAGAAATTACCATCATCGGTCCTTGCTTTCTTCACCTCCCTAGTCTTTTCCTTAAGTTTCTCCTCTTCTATTTGTTGAGCATGAACCATGAGATGAGAAATATACATATCATTGACAAGCATAGCGGTACGACATTCCTTAACGACCATCTCGGACACACCCGAAACAAACTTACTCATCCTTGCCCTAGGATCGGTAATCATAGTAGGATCATATTTAGACAATTGTGTGAACTTCAAAGCATATTATTTCACACTCATGCTCCATTGACGAAGACTAATGAATTCAAGCACCTTTGCCTCCCTCATCTCAAGGGGAAAGAACCTATCAAGGAAATCAACTTTAAACTTTTCCCAATCGAGAGGACCCGCATCTTCCGGTCTCCCTTCCTTCCATTGGTTGAACCAAATTTGAGCAACACCCTTAAGTTGATAAGAGGTTAACTCTGCCTTTTCCACTGGTTTCACTCCCATAATCATCAACACCTTGTAAACCTTATCAATGAACTCTTGAGGATCTTTCTCAACCTTAGTACCATGAAACTCCGGGGGATTCATTTTAGTGAAGTCCCTCACTCTAGATGTCGTTGTACCCACATTTGGGTTCATCGGAACCACAACCTCACTATTGGCTTGAGCCATCACGGCTTGGGCCAACATTTGAAAAACATCCCTAAACTCCGCATTAGTCACTTGCTCGGCCAAATGGTCGATCGGAGCTTGAGCAGCTTGAGGAGGAGATTCTTGTTCCACATTCTCCTTCGTGTTCCGTCTAGCATAAGCTCTTCGAGTAGTCATATCCTATAGAGCATCGGATAAGGATTAGGAGAGAGACCTTATAGAGGTAAACTCTATCGCACGACTTTAGAGTAATGAAAGAAGTAGAGTTTCCTAAGATCTTGTAGCCTCTCATTCATAAGTGTGGTGCTCTTCACACTCATGAACAAGACTCTACTTGACGTGGCTTATGAGACTTCCTAGGACCTTTCTAAACCTTGTACTCTGATACCAAGTTTATCACGACCCAAGGTAGCCCCTAGGTGTAACATGGCGTATAGGACCCCAAGAGACCTCATACAAGCCACTTAGCCATCATAACATAAGAAATAGACAAAGAGATTTAGAAGACAGTTTCAATGTATCAAATTTTCATAAAGCAAAGTGGAAAATCTAACATCATCTCAATAGCCATCTAGTACATAAGAATGAATTTGGGACTAGCCCATACATCACGTCCAAAACTAAAAATAAGGAAAAACTGAAAACAAAGAAAGCCAGGTCCTCAAAGCATGAGGAGTCACCAAAGCTCGAAATCTCTCAAATCAATCTCTAGCCACGAAACTGGGAACCCAGACTATCAGACCCTACATTTGGAAAAATGTAGTCAAGAATATGTGTTAGTACAAAATATGTACCAAGTATGATAGCCATGCATAAAAAATTTAAGTCATGCTACAACGAACAATTTTATAGGCATGCAATGATCAAGCTAACAAATGAGTCTTGAAGGTTAGAAAACATAAGTCCTAAACCATGATCAATGCAAGTGAACATCATCTTAAAACTTATGTAATATACTTCTTGAAGTAACCTTAGTTCATCATAACTTGCTTGTGGGAAGTAGCCTTAACTGACATATAAGACCATGTGAGCTATCAACATGGAATCCGGTCTCTCCCACACCGAAAGGGTTGTCCTACTTGCCAAGGTAAGGACCATGAACTTCTAGCTATTATGGATCCACTAGCTAACGTCTATCTAGACAATCTTATGTTGGCACATAGTTTATGGGACACGGGTAATCGCCACTTGTCCACTCGGTACTAAGCTTAACTTCCACAGAATAGTTCTTATTCATATTCATCTTAGCTCATAAAGGAACATGGGTAATCGTCCATTGTCCTTATTTTATATGACATGGGTAATCGACTCTTGTCCATCAATTAGAGAGCATGGGTAATCACCTCTTGCCTCAACATTAGTATATCTTCTTACTTATTGGTTCATTTTAGGTGAGAAGACCTTTCAACCCTAAGAATCCTTATTATGTGAGAAATCCTTTCACAATCATGCTTTCATGTTGTATATGATAAATCCTTTCAACAACACAAAAACAACAACAACAACATCATTGATACTTCAATCTCAAAGCATCCTTAAAATATTTACATAATTTCATAAGAACATGCATAATTCCAAAATCTTCTTTCATAATCCAACACCCACATTATATGCTCATAACTTGAAAAACATGGGAATTACGTGTGTTCATGGGGAATCATCATAAAACTATGAGATTAACTCAATTCGTGCATAAATGATCATAAATCCATCAATTAAATCAATAATCAAAGTAACCCACAACATAGAAGAAAAACCTAACTCAATTGGGGATTTCTATCTTTGAAAATAGGAGAATTTGGGAGCTCCATGAATGGAAGGAATCCATGGATGAAAACTATCATACCTCAATGCCAATTGCTTATCTTCAATGGAGGAATTGGAAACTTGACTAGAAACCCTAGGTTGAATCCTTCTTCTTCAAACTTTATAGGGAGAGAAATATTTTTGAGAGAAGACTTGTTTTTCTTTTATAAATTTGAGAGAATGACTTCAATGGGTTAAATTTGGGGTTAAAACACTTATATAGGGGTTCTAGGTAAGGGTAAAATGACTTAGTATCAAGATAAAATAATTAGGAAAATACCCTACTGACCCTGACTTACAGCTGACGCAACCACCAGATGGTGGCCCTCACCGTCAAGGACCTCACAGGCCGTAGTGGCAGCCATGGTCTTTGTTCAGTGGCTTGGGGTGAGGTTCCTTGTGGCCTTGCCCCTTCACGACCACCTTGACGAGCCATCTAGGGACTCGTGGAAGGTGGCTGGCCTTGAGGTGAATAATTCCTCCCCTTCACGGCCACCACAACAGGGCATGAGGCTCACTACGAGCTATCTAATGGCTCGTGGGATGGGAGCCCCTCATGGCTAAGCACTGGAAGGTAGCCACGAGCACCACCACACGTCGTGGTGCACTTCACGGCCCGTGAAGGGCTCCATGAAGGGTGTCATGGCTCAGTTATGGGCTGGTGACCTTCCACTTGACTCTCTTTCTATACTTCTAAATTTCGAGGTGTTACAATTATCCTGGACTCCATGTTGATCAATGGCCACTTGGGGACTTCTTCAGTCCAACCACCATATGATTCTACACGGCATATGTTAAGTGGGAGTAACTTTACTACAAAGTGGGTACGTCATGGACATAAGGGACATCATCAAACTTTCCCTATGAATTGATGAACAGAACAGTCTGAGTGTGACTCAAAAGTGTTTGCTACTGTTTGATCCTTGTCACGACCTAAAGCACACCCTAGACATGACATGGCGTATAAAACCCCGAGAGGCCCAACACAAGCCACTTAGCATACATCATACAAGATAATAGAAACAAAAAGTTTTAAAGTAGCATTTCAAATAAAAGAGTTTGACAAAAAGTAGCGGAGTATAACATAAGTCTCGAAGCCATCTATTAAATCAAATGAGTGATTGGACGTAACTCATACATCACATACAACATCCGAAATTTAAATGAGATAAAACTAATAAAAGAGTCTCAGTCCTCAGAACATTAGGACTCACCAATCTTCAATGTCTATAAGGGATCACTAGCCACGAGTATGGGTGGTAGGAGCGTTGGACCCTACATTAGTTAAACAATGTAGGCACAATTATGTGTTAGTACATGGAAGGTACCAAGTATGATAGCAATGCATAAGAGTTATGAAATCATGCTAAAAAGACTTTATATGACAACCAATGACCAAGTTAAATCATAAAATAACATGTTAGAAATCATAAGTCATAAACATGGGCAATGCAAGTTAAACATCTTAAAACACATTTGAGATACTTTTAGAATGTAATCATAGTTGGGAGATTTACCTTTAACCGAGATAGACCATGTGAGCTATAATATGAAATATGTTGTCTATCCCACACCAAAAAGAGATGTCCTTACTTGCCCAAGTAACGACCATAAACTTCTAACTTGAGTGGATCCATTAGCTAATGTCTATCTAAAACAAACTATGGTGGCACAGAGTTATGGGATAGGGAAATTGCTACTACAAACTCGGTCTCAACTACGGGAGAGCTTCCATCTCAATATCCTCTCTTTGCTAAGTATAAATCCCACGAAAAAAATCATTAATTTTAACTTGTCATATTATTCATGGAAGGGCATAATCAAGTAGTCAATCCTAGCTAGATTTCATTAGAAAATCTCCTTAATCTTGATTCAACGTAGGTGAGAAAACCTTTCAACCTTATGAATCCCTTATGTGAGAAAAAAAATCATTTCACAATCATGTTTTGAGTAGAATGTGAGAAATCCTTTCACAACAACAACATTGATTCTTTACTCTCAAAGCAACCTTAAATCTTTTATCAATTTCATGAAGAAACATGTATATCTTCATAAATTCATCTTTCATAAATTCATCTTTCATAAATTCATCTTTCATAATTCATAAGATTCATCATGTGATCAAAATCTAGAAATCATGGATCATGGATGGGTTCATGTGAATTCAACTTAGAAACATGCAATTATCTCAATTCATGCATAAAAGACATAAAATAATCAATTGGATCATAATTGAAAAGAACCCATGAGATTGAATAAAACCTAACTTCAATTAGAGATTCTAACTTGTAAAATTAGAGAATTTAGTAACCCGTGGAGGAAAGGACTCCATAGGTAAATACTATCATACATTGATGTCAAAAGCCCACAATCAATGGTGAATTTTGAGACTTGATCTTGAAACCCTAGACTTCTTTTTCAAACTTTAGAGAGAGAAATTTTAGGGGAAGAACAGGGAGGGAATCGGGAAAATTTGAAGAATGATTTAGAGTGGTTAGATTTTAGGCTTAAAATACTTATATAGGGTCTAGGATTAGGATTAAAACGACATAATTTAGGCATTAATAAATTAGGAGAAAAGACTAAAACGCCCTTAAAAATAACAGACGACTATCATCTACGGTTGGACCTACGGTCCATCGATCCTTCTACAGACCGTACTGGTCAACCGTAGAAAGTGATCAGAGACTATAAATTTTGTCAACTTTCGACATAACCCATGTACGGCTCGTAGGTCTTTCTATGGACCGTACATTCTAACTGTAGAAAAAAACTTTAAGCTTTAAAATTTCACTAAGTCTGGGGTTACCTACGAGACCTATCTACGAATCATCAAAGGAACGATAGACCATCCAGTTGAACTGTCAAAAGGGTATTGGGACTTGTTTTGAGAAATTTATTTTCCCACTACCTATGGTTGCCATCTACGGCCCTTAATAGCTACTACGGTCTGTAGGTGGGACCCGTAGACATAGACACTGACCCAAAACTGCATTTTTTCTTTTTTTTCCAAATTCGAGGTGTTACAATATCTCCCCATTGGGAACATTCATCCTCGAATGGAACTCAAGACATCATAAGGAGCGTAGGAAGAAGATGTAACAGCCCAACATGAATGCAATCAAATAAATACATATATCCGCGGAGGAAGAATCAACTCCAAGCTAAAGCATACCCCAAACATCATTTCATAAGGCATATATGCGACTCATACAAAAATACACATAAACATGGAGAAATCAATGAAATTAACTCATTTTCTCACAAATCAAGTTTTCATGAGCTTGCATGAATGAGGAACTATGAGAATGACTAAGACATAAGGATGGACCATGAGAGGAACTAAAAACCTTATGCATTGTATTGTATGTATGTACGCTGTTGTATGTTGGGTCTTTTGGTTGGAAGAATTAGGTTTGAAAGTTTTGGACTGAAGTATGGGCCAATTTTAGTTTTAAAATTGGATGAAAAAACGTTAGTTTTGGAGTAAAAATTGGCTAGATTTGTAATTAAAAGTTGGCCAATGAATTATAATTGTAGCCAATTGGAGTTAAGAATTTAGCCAAATTGAGTTTAGTTGGTGATTCGTCTAAATGAATTAATATAAATTAATTAACGAGCTTCTTAATCTTACTCAAATAAAATAATTAACTTAATCATAAACTAATTAACTCAAAAATATAAACTATTAATTAACTTAACTAATTAATAATATATTTAAGTAAAAACAATAAAAAATTGAGACGATTTTTAAATATTCATAAAATGTACTATAATTATATACATAATTATATAAAAACATACTTATTGTTCAAAAATTAAAAATGACGAAATTAATTAAAAATAACTTGAAAAATATTTTAAACTTTATAAAAACTAATTATTTCAAATCGTTTGGAATCTAAGAAGCTTGCTGATTAATCCATATAGTGGAGGGCCAACATTGAGTGTCAACAACTGTCCCTCGTTTGACTTGTATTGATGAAAGAAATTAAAGTCAAATGAAGTTGATGAATCCAATTTTGACCGACCACATTTTCATCCTTTAGGAAAGGGATTTTGGTACGGACTTGAAGAATTATGGTCGAACCCCGATTTCCTACATATATCAGGCTATATGAGAATTCAGGCCGCTTGTAGTTTGATAGGCTTGATTTAACGCACCATTCTGAAAGAATTCAAAAGCTATCGATCAAGACGATAGAAAAAATAATTTCTCAAGTCTTGGTGCTAATTTTTGTGCGTGTCTACTGTTTTTGTGATTGATAAATTGCACAGACTAAGTCGATCTATTTGCTTCTATCTAAAAATACGTACATATTTAATAGTGATTCCACGTACGTAGAACAACTATACAGAGATAACATCGACTTACAAACTTTGACTTTGTAAAGGTGCAAAATATTTCATGAATTTCTATTAACGTTTTCCATCGGTGTGAAATTTAAATAAACTAAAAAAATGAAAGGACAAATGTAAGAAATTAACGAACTAGGATTTCAAATACATTATGATGAAATACTATAGTTATGGGTATCGATTTTAAAAAAAAACGGATTTACTAATTGAAGTGAATCGATTAGTAGATTTCTTTTAATTAAATCAAAAGTTTAATTTTATATAAATTTATAATTGTACTTAATAATTTTTAAAATTTATAAAAATAAATAAATAGAAAGACAGAATTGTACAGAATATATTTAAAGATATTTTCAAAGATATACATCCTAATTAAATAACTACATCTACATAGCCCATAATTTTAAAGATAATATCTCAAAATGTCACTCAACTTTAAGAATTTATTTAGTAAAATCATTGAAGTTTATTTTGTATCAATAAAATCACTCAACTGAAACCTTTGTATCAATAAAATCACTCAACTAAATTTCTCATTAAATAAAATTTGACATCATAAAATAACTTCTAAAATAAATAAATAAATAAATTTAAATTTTCATTTGCTTCTTCTTCTTTGTTGAACTGCATCACTGACTCTCTTTTCTTTCTTACTACTAAATAAAATATTATTGTTTGAGTTTAAAGTTCATGTGCTTGCGGAGCAAAAAAAAATATTTTATATAATTGTGGATAGATTTACTAAGAAAATATTATTTGTTTACATAAAATAAATTGTTATCACTCATAAGTAATGTGCTACAAAAAATTATATTACGTGATAGTATAAAAAATTGCTATTGCGTGTATATATATATATATATATATTATTTGAACTAGCTAGTGATTTCGATTCATATTTTTCTTATAGTAGTAATTTAAATAGCATAGTAAAATTATACAACTTTATAAAATATATACATTTTTATATATGTATTTGTGTATCTAACAATAAATATTTTACTTGGCATATATACTAAATATAAATATTTTAATTTATTTATTTATTTTAGAAGTTAATATTTTAAAATGTAACTCAATTTTGGAAATAAATATAATTTATTTTGCTATGTCAAGTTTTATTTACTAAGAAATTTATTTGAGTGATTTTTTTATTTAAAGAGTTGACGAGTGCTTTTTTGGATGTAAAAACTTAAGTTGAGTGATTTTATTCATACAAAATAAAGTACAATGATTTTGCTAGATAAATTTCTAAAATTGAGTGACCTTTTAAGATATTAACTCTATTTTTAAACTACACCCCTATTGTCTTTTTCCACAAGAGATCTTATACACTTACTGTGCATAAATCTATAGACTTGTATATACACGTATAATAGTGTATAAAATGTGTTCACATACACTTTTATATTATTATGCATAATTAAATAACACACGCATACATATAGAGAAGGTTACGTGGCACCTCTCAATGACCTCCATTGACATTTATCTCTTCTTCTTTTTTTTCCTTTTTGTCATTTTTCTTCCTTTTTTGCATTTTTTTTAGGATTAGTTATTGCTATAAATGAATTACCTATAAAGGCCAATTGAATAAGGAATTGACATGAATATACAACACCCAATATAAATTGGTACAAAATTGCCCAAAAATAATTAGCAAAATATGGCCTACAAATAATTGGCACAAAATAGCTAGAATAACTCCTAATTTCAAGGGTCGATTCTTTTACAAATAGACAATAATTAGTTAGTTTATTAAAGGGGAACTAAATAAATGGGCCACAAAACACAAAATAATTAAAATTTCACAAATTACAGCTTATGCCTTCTTTTAGTTTAGGCCTAATTTCCCTCCAACTCTTTAAATTTAGGTCCAATGTACTAATGATATTTCTCAAATAGTACTTGTAATACTTTTTTTTCTTCATTATTGGTTATTAATACTTTTCTCAAATAAAAATCATAATATATTTTTCTATATTATAGGTTATTTATTAAAATTTATTTGTGAAATAATTGAAAGCTTTACTTTTGCTTATTTTCTTAGTAATAAAATTATAAAATTGAATTTACATGAGACTACACCCCGTAGATCCATAAGACTTACCTCTCGTCTCAGTGCTTACGTCTCGTCCCGTACTAAACGTCTCGCCTCACGCACCTGCCTTTAAAAACACTGTAATATAAGGTATAGATAAAGAGAATACTATGATACATGCATACATAAAATTTTAAATATAATATAGTTTATGTGTATTGTAACTGCAATATGTATACATTGGTTCGTATTCATCTTCTTACCATTGAACCATATTTACTTAGCAAATTTATATAAAATTTAAGTCGAAAATTGTATTCATTACGCAAAGTGTATTATTCAATTTCTTCTTTTACATTTTATGTTGAGACTTGAAAATATTATCTTTTGTTACTTATCTTTTATTATTATATAGTTAAAGAAGACGAATATAAAGGATTCGACATTTTTAAACAGAAAATGAGGAATTCTGAGACATTAAAGGGACAGAGTTAAAGATAAAAGCTTTAAAGGGGGGAAATTAAACAAATAAGACAAAAATTATATGTATACATAATATATTTATATAAAATAAAGGAGAAATATAGTCAGGAGATGTGACACTTCTTTATAGCTTTATTTGTATTCATCTTTTTTCTTCTTTTTGACCTTTTTTATTTAAATTAATTATTTTATTACAAATATAAATTACTTAATTTATTTTCAGTACATATTTTATTGGAGGAACATTTATAAAAAAAGATAAACACATACAATAACTAATTAATCAAACCGTATTAATACCCAAAAAAAAATTGAGGCGGTGAGATTGTTTTGAAAAGTCTAATTTTGGGTATATCAACTAAATAATCGAAATATTGATATGATGTAAATTTATACAATAACTGTTTGAACCGTACATTGACACTTTTAATTATAGTGATTAAACTTATACATGCCTGAAGCAAACACGTACACATTTTAGAGTCACGTTTTAGGCTAAGTTTTTTTTTTTTCAATTTCTTCAAAAGAAAATATTTTTTTACAAACAATATGTGTTTTCTTTTGATATAAAGTTTTATTAATAAGCTAGTATTTCTTTAAGTATATTTTAAAGTAACTATGTAACTTTTTTTTATTATATTTTTATTAGTTCAAAATAATAAGCTAATGTTTTTATCATTATATATATATATATATAAATTAATATTATTATTAAAATACCCACTAATCCTAAATTCTCTCCTCCTTACCACACAATACTCCCACTCTCACCTCACATCCAAAATACCCAATACATACACACGACAACTCATGCACACCCTTTAAACCACAAACTCCACTCACAAAAAAAAGCAAGATCACCACTCACGGAAGAAACAAAAGAAAAAAAAACGCCTACAATACCACAAAGAGCACACCATTTCATACCATCAGAAAGCACATCCAACAACATAATCCACTTGCAATTATATACTCTTAACACACATCAACACACACAAAAAAAAATATATCATACTACAACACACAAAACTCACGTACAAAAAAAATCACTGCAAGATCACCACTCACGGAAGAAACAAAAGAAAAAAAAACGCCTACAATACCACAAAGAGCACACCATTTCATACCATCAGAAAGCACATCCAACAACATAATCCACTTGCAATTATATACTCTTAACACACATCAACACACACAAAAAAAAATATATCATACTACAACACACAAAACTCACGTACAAAAAAAATCACTGCAAGATCACCACTCACGGAAGAAACAAAAGAAAAAAAAACGCCTACAATACCACAAAGAGCACACCATTTCATACCATCAGAAAGCACATCCAACAA